>JAMLFY010000148.1:0-60565 GCA_030441495.1 Dalbergia oliveri
ACAAGATTCAGGGCCTGCTAAAACATGGGGTCTTGACAAGATTTTTGGAGTGATGGAGATCCGTAAGTTTCAAGTTATATAAATGCTGCATGTTGGGCCAACAAGAAACCAAATATCAGTACTCATCATAGTTAAACTTTTATCGTTTGTTTGTTTGTTGGATATAACAAAAACCTGGGGAGAAAAAAAAAACAACAAAAGATGCTTATTTTCCTTATTTTATTCATTTTATGCTAATTAAAATAGAAAAAGTGGTATTTAAAGTACCTTTACGCCTTTCCATAATTGCTTGATGTTACTATAAGGTAAATGCAATTCAACAAGTTTGATTAACTCACAACTTGATGGGAAATATGTGAAAGGATAATTCCACTATTCGAGATATCGCAAATCACTAGAAAGATAATTGAGGCTTCCTGAAAAATTTCTCTTAGAGCTTATTATGAGTAGTCTAAGTCTATTCATTTTGATATTAATTCTACCCTCAATGTTGCATTGCCTTCACTCATTCCTTCATTCATTCCTAACAATTGCATGGCTTCAAGATTATCCATTACCTATAACATCACAAAGAAGACATAAAAGCCAGAATTACATGAAAAAGCTATTGATTATAGAAAATTCAAAATTTGAAATTCTTGTTTTTAAAAGACTAAAGTTTACCATCTTTTGAGACATCCTAAAGAAATCCTCTTCAAGCCATATTCTACTCCACTTCTTTTTATAACGAAATCCGAGGTTCCTAAGGACGTAGACGATGACACTAGGATAGGAGGTTTTTCCTGAGTTTCTTTATCAAGATTTTCACTCCCTTATCTTTCTTTCTTTTTGTTACGTCTTCAAAGACCGATGGCAACGTTCGTGGTCTTCATTGACACACCGTGTGGGAGGTGCACTACAACCCGAACCACCGTTCTTACCATTTCGAGGATTGCTGTGCTATCCATATTTTGCATACATGGGATGCCCCTTTGCTTACCCGTCTCCAGCTTCAAGTTCACCCTTAATTCCTTCTATGCTGATGATGATCTTTGAGCGCTCTCTACCCTGCAATGAGCAGACTCGACGTGCTCGCCCTTCAGCTTCGGCAATTTGCGACTATCCCAAGTACGTTCCTCGTACGAGGCGCTCAGAGACCAACCCATCGAGGACGTCCCCACAGGTCTACTCAGAAGGCTTTGCACCCACGGCACCCATGGACATGGCAGAGGCAGCGAGGACACGGTGACCCAACCCAGGCTAGCTCGACGGGAGATGCATCCACACCGCGGAGGCCATGTTCGTCCCCTTCCACCTACATACGCTCGAAGAGCTTGCCCAGTTCATTGGGTATATACCCCCTCGCCGGAGGATCAGATTCTGCCACTAGACCATGATGGAGAAACGGGTAGAGTCTGAGTTGTCATGAGGATCCCCTTTTCTTGCCTGCCTCTTTGATAGGGGCGACTTTTGGTTGAGCACTCGTAGAGTTAGGAGGGAAATTGTAGTTGGCTTTTAGTGTTTTGTAATTCCATGTATTTCCTACTTGTATTTTTTTTCTATTGCTTATTCAAGTCCTGGAAGTTCAGCCCACTATGCATGGGTGTGACTCTGCCTATTTTAATTCTTGTGTGTTATGAACTATGTTCCATGTGATATGTTATATAAGTTCGTTTCATGTTCATGAATTCTATGCTTGAGATGTATATGTGTATGGTTTATGTATTCCTCTTTTTACTTTGATTACGCTTAATGTTCAGTTTAAGCTAGAATGCGCAGCTCACGTTTTGCTTTATGCTTTCAAAAAAAAAAAAATTACCCATATTTTTCGCTAAGTATTTTGATAAAATGAATTTAAAGAATGAAACAAAAGAGTAATAACTAGTAATTAATCTCAATATATCCTAGACGTGTTAGGTTAAATATTAGGGTGTTACACATAGCATCTTCACTTGCATCATGCTTCTTCAAATGTTCTGCATGCCTTACATCCTCTAATAGCTGGTTATTAAATAATTTTGAACAACCAAAGAGATTCAGCACTTCAAGTGAACTTAGGCCAAATATGTTGTATGAGAGACTCTTTAGACTCGTGCAATTTTTCAAATTCAAATTTACAAGCCTCCTTAGAAGTCCAATTGATTGATGGATCTCCACAAGTTTTGTGCATCCTTCAAGATTTTTTAGCTGCTCAAGATTTGGTAAGCCTCTAAAATTTGGTGTCCTGATAAGATTTTTAGAGTATTGGAGATTCATAATTCTCAAATTGTGCAAAGGTTGTGAAGCACCAAGAGAAAGCACGCATAAATACTCCAGTATTTGCATTCTCACTTTTTTCTGAATATATATATATATATATATATATATATATATATATATATATAGTGAAATGGAAAAAAAATAATAGAAAACTCCAGTTTATCTCACATCCTGTGTGTCCTGCTATAGTGTTTTGATGTTACTAGACGGTAAGACCAATTCAACAAGTTTAGTTGGCTCAAAACTAGATGGTAAATAAGTGAATGGATATTGATGCCACTCAAGATATTGTAATTTGTTGGAAAGGGAATGAAGCCTTCCAGTAAAATCCACAGCCTCAAGCATGAGCAATCTTAGGTGACTCATTGCCAATAATACTTCTACCCTTAATGTTCTTATTTTAACCCCTTTTTTTTGTTAAACTTATGGCTTCAATGTCTTCGATTACCTGAAAAAAAGATCTTTGATAAGTTGAATTACATATTGAACCTAGAAAAATGAAACCTAAATTTTTTAACGTTTTTAAAATACTACTACATCGTTTTGCCAACAGAACTTTTTGAAGATCTTTGTAGGCATAGCATGCTCTACTTACTTGGCTCTCATTAGGTGCTTTCTCACAAACAATTTTCCTACCAACTCCACTGGCATGGAATACATTGTAATACCCCCAAGATGATCAATGGTTATAAGTGATGTATCAATAAGAACTCCCATGCCAAGATTGGGATAAAATCCAGAACAATCTAGAATTCTCTTTACATATATCTCCTATTCATCTCTAAAGAAACAAGCAATATCTAAAAATATTTCCTTTTCTGTTTTGTTCCAATCCATCAAAACTTATTCAAAGTACATCCATCATCTCTTTTTTGGATTATCTCTTAATCTATCTAAGGCATTTATCCACTCAGAAATATCTCGATTAAATAGAAACGATCCCAATGCTATAATTGACAAGGGACGGCCTTGAGTATATGCTAATGCATGATATGCCAAATCTTCGTATTCTCTCATGATATAATCACATTTGAAAGCTTTTCTACAAAACAACTAAAGAGCATCATCTTCATTTAAGCATTGAACTCAATAAACTTTAAATTCATAGAGTTCACATTCATGTTTTACATGGATAGGGCACCAACAAGAATTTGGGTGATGCGAATAAGCGGGTAATTGCTGGGCGTCTCTTGGATCGCAAAAGTTCTTGGAGAAAGAAGTACCTTAAAGGCAAAGAAAAAAGTGAGGCAGAGGAAGTTATAAATTAATGAATAAGTGGTTCTGTCTAAGGTTCACCTTATTAAGAGGATTCAGTTGAAGTGTTTGACAAATGCTGCAAACATAGGCTTGTTTATGTTCCTGTTCACTCTCAATTTTGAACATATATGAATGTAGGAATTTTTACTTCCATGAGATGTTTATGATTCAGCTGTTCTTAGATAGCTTGGAATTTATTTGCATCGTGACACAAACGGGCTCGCTTCATAAATTTATTAAGCTTTCAAAATAATTGATTTCAGGTTTACTCAATTATAATTGATAAGGGATGGCCTTGAATATATGCTAATGCATGATATATATGTCAAATCTTCGTATTCTTTCATGATATAATCACATTTGAAAGCTTTTCTACAAAACAACCGAAGAGCATCATTTTCATTTAAGCGTTGAACTCGATAAACTTTATTCACTCCAAATTGGTCTAAGATATGCTTATTTCTAGAAACTACAATAATTTTACTTCCTACACATAGCAACTCACGATTGACGCCAATCCCTCCAATTGTTTCACTTCATCAACATTATCAAGAACAATAAAGACCTTTACCTTGGATAGAATAGTTCTTGTCAAATAGGTTGCCTTGCAAATATTCCATACCTCTTGATTTTCTTCATTTAGAATTTGACAATGAAGTTGTTTTTGTATACCAACCAGACCATGGTCATGATAAACTTTACTTACATCATCTAGAAAAACAAGAAGCATCATATTGATGAGATAATGTATGACACAACACTCTAGCAATAATTGTCTTTCCTATTCCACCCACCCCCTTATCCCTACCACTTGAACATTATTAAGGAAGTCCAAGACAAGAAACTTTTCCAATTCATTGACATGGGAAATGCCTGATCCAAGGACACAGGTCATAATCAGGTTCTATATAGCCTAAGGAGTTTCAGGAACTCACCGGGTCCTGAATTTGGCTAAGTGAGGATCCTACACCTCATTGGAGGCCTATATGATAAAACCATATTCTTGGAATTAAAAGTCCGGTAATGGTTCCTAGAGGGAAAATAAGTTGAAGAGTGGTTTTTAATGAATTTTATCAAACCTTTAAGTGTTTCGTTTTTAGCCCACAAGTTTAGAAAATCTCAAAAATTCTCGAATTTGAACTAAAACCCAAATTTTGGATTCTGAGTTGTTGGGATTTTAATTTTTTAGATATTTTATTTGAATCCAAATAGGGGGTATTTCCTTATTTACATTTATGTTTTAAAGTTAATGGATTAACTTAAAATTAATAAATGTAAATTAAGTGAACCTCCTGGAGACCGCCCAGCGTCATGGGGCCGCCAGGCGTCAGCAAACGCTGTCGTAGAGAAAAACCTTTTGGAGACCGCCAGGCGGTCATATGACCTAGGCGGTCAACGGAGAAGTGCGGTCCAGCTGGAAAGAGGAGACCGCCCGGCCATTTCACCGCCCAGGTGGTAAAAAGTTTATAAAAGCGTGTTTAAGGCTCAGAGAACGCGTTCTGCGCGTTCTCTTCTTCTTCTTCATCAATTTTCTTCTCTCTCTCAAATCCATCATTTCCAAGCTTCAAGGTGAGTATATGCTGTTAGATTATGTCTTTATTTCTTCATAATCTTGGATTTGGACCGATCATTTCTTTCATTGTTATCAAGTGAGGGTCCTCCCCAATTTTGTTAGAATAAGGATAGAGCCCCCTGAGATTATTAGAGTTTAATCTAGAGTTATAATTGTTCTATGGCAGTTGTTGGTGCCATTCCAAGTCTCCAGTTGGTGGGGCCCACAAACTCCTTCAAACGGTGAGTGGGTTCAGATCCTATGATCCTTATGTTGATCATTATAGTTAATTTCAGTAAATTATGATATGACCATATGATATTAGAAATGAAAGCATGAAATATATGTTTTTTGAAAACTCATGGGACCATTATTGTTAAAGTAATTTTTATTAAAGAGCTTGAGTATGAATATGATTATATTTAGAGATTTATAAAATATTGTAATGATTATATGAATTTAGAATTTATTGATTTTACATACTAGAGCTTGTGAACTCTAGGATAGAAGACTTTAGAAAAGATTTAGATTTCTAACCAGTAGACGGTGGCTATAGAACGGCTGTGTGTTAACGGTTAATCCGTTAACCTTGGTATACCAGAGTCGCCCAAGGCAAGAAATAGAAATGGGACCTAGTTAGGTGCCCTAGAGTTTAGAGATATTGTTATGTCACATGAATTGTGCATAACAGAGATTTTGTTTCTCTTAAGAGTCCTGTTATTTATGTTTTAGAGTATATTGATGCTTTTAAGAGAATATTTGATTTAAAACTTATGTATATGTCCAGAAAATGATTTCGATAGAGTAAGAATTTAGATATGTTTCTATGAATATGATTTTCAGAATATATTATATTAAAGTTCTGATGATTATATATGATTATTTATTTTCTTGATTGTCCCATGAGCGGGTTATGGGTAAGAGCCTACTCACAGTTTTAGATGAAACTCACCCATCTCCCTTCTTCCATTCCAGATACGTTAGCTCCAAAGTCTTTCTTCTCCCCGCAGTAAGATTCTCATTGGTGAGCTTGCTTCAGAGTGAAGTTGCATGTGGTATTTTGTAAGAGATAGAGTGCTCCAAGTGTATATTGCGAGGTCCCGGACCATTAAAATAATGCATGTTTTGTATTTTCAAGATTATGATTTGTATTGTTTATTTGGTATTGAGAGCAACTCAAATGTTTGTATTAAATATATATATATATATATATATATATATATATATATATGTATATATATATATATATATGTATATATCTAGAGCTTGATTATGAAAGTATTTAAAACTATTTAATTTCCAAGGAGCTAGAGATTTATAACAGAGACAAAATTATATTTTGGAAACAATTTTATTAATTAGGCATATAGAGAGACTTAGAGGCCACGAGGCTTACGTGGAGATGGGATTCCCACGTGCGTTTTCCAAGTCGGGTCGTGACAAGTGCATCCTAACTAGATCTCCGGAAGACACAAAAATTGTTATCCAATATGCTCATAACCCTTTTAACAATTTTTTCAGTTTCTCTTATCTATGACCTAAAAAAATAAGGGTAAATTATACTACTCTCCTAGAGTTTATGGAAATGCAACTCACACCTTCCTAGTTGTTTAAACTACACTCACACCCCCATGCTTGTCAAATTTTAACTATTTATATTACACTCACACTCCTTACTAACAGAGCACCATTAATAAACTTAACATAATGACATTTTTGTGATATTAGTTGTTCATAATTAATAAAATTATAAAAATATCCTCATCCACTTTCTTATGATCATCGAGCAAGTGAGAGAGATGAGGATTTAGGTTTTTTTCACAATTAATGGAGAGAATGAGTAAGGATTTTTTGTAATTTTATTAATTATGAATAATTAATATCATAAAAATGATATTATGTTAAGTTTATTAATGGTACTCTGTTAGTGAAGGATGTGAGTAAAATATAAATACTTAAAATTTGACAAGCAGAGGGGTGTGAGTGTAGGTTGGATAACTAGAGGGGTTGTGAGTTACATTTCCATAAACCTAAGAGAGAGTGAGTGTAATTTACCCAAAAAATAAAGAAAAATAAGAACACCAAATGATCATCCTCCTTTATCTAACATAAAAAAAAGAAAGAAGACAATAAAACTTAAAGATTTTAATCACTTAGATTTGCAAATGAAGTGTGGTACATGTGGTTATGGAGTGAATCCATATCATAGTTAGTCAAGGTAGGATCTTCGAGCTTTGGGCGCTTACAAAGGTTCTTATATGATTACCTACAAATGGACGCTTCACGGTAGTCAACGGGAGTTGAACGCACGTTATTGTGGAGTATAGGTCAACTCCTTGACCACATGTGCCATGTTCCATTTGCAAATCCGACTAAGGAAATAATAATTCTTACAAGTATTTTAAAAAATAGCACATATGGCTTGTTTAATCTTAATAAGAAATTTTGCAAGCCATTTGTATCCTTATATATAAGTTGATTGAGGGTACCAAAGAAATCTTTATTGTTAAGAATATAATTTGATTACCATTTTAGCATGTTCGAAAAGCAATTAGATAAGCTTTCGTACTTACTTCCTCATTTTCACTCTATTTATCCAAAAACAAAAAATTATTTAGATTAAAAAAATAATAGAGTAAACACCCAAATTGGTCCTTGATAATTTTATTGATAGATAAATTGGTTCCTAACAAAAATATATTAGTGTTGAGATTCCTCACAATTGCAAAACTAAGACACTATAGGTCTTGACAATTTCATTGATGGATAAATTGGTCCATAACAAAAAATATTAGTGTTGAGGTCCTTCATAAGTGCAAAAATAGGGCACTATAGGTTCTTGACATTTTCTTTTTGATGGACAAATTAGTCCTTGACAAAAAAAAAATATTAGTGTTGAGTTCTCTCATGATTGTAAAAATAGGACCCTATTGTGTGGTTTTGTAATATACACATTGTGCTCTTTTATGGAAATGATTAAATTTATGATATTAGTACCATAATGCATCAGAATAAGGTAGTGATAAAGCATAAGGAATTCAATTCCAAATCATATTCCTTTCTTAGAACGGTAGCTGTGGGCCAGGGTTTCTTTCTTGATAATGGGTACGGTAAAATATTGGAATGGTTGGGCAATAAATTTGCAAATAAAATAAAAAATAAATAAAAGGGTGTATTTTAGTTAGTGTTAATTAGGATTAATAGATGTCATATAAATCAATAATTAAAGTTCATGTTTGTATTTAACATTTTCCAAGTAAGCCAGGGACTTATATGTCATATTTTTACAATTATGAGGGATCTCAACACTAATTTCTTTATTATTAGGGACCAATTTGTCCATAAATGAAATTGTCAATGACCTATAGTGTTCTATTTTTGCAATTATGAAAGACTTCAATACTAATATTTTTTTATCAAGGACTAATTTATCCATTAATGAATTGTAAGGGACCAATTTGGGTATTTACTCAAAATAATAAATGTATCTTGATAATGGTAAAAAAAAAGTATGAGTAAATCATATTACTTCTATTAAAATATAAATTTACATAATTACAATATTGTATATCATGGGTAGTGTTGGAAACAAAACATTCAATGCTTCTTCATATAAGAAATGAACAGGTGTTTTGCAACAAAAATACTAGAAAGTAAAGTACAAGAATTTCATCTTTAGATTAATAAAATTAGAAGTTATGCTCTTTTCACTCTATTAATCTAAGAGCAAAACTCATCAATTTATTTTCTAAAGTGATATTATCACCGTAGAGTATCCAAATCCCTTCTCTCTAATAATTGGTCTCAAATTTGGTCCCATGTGGTTTTTAAATTTTCAAAAAGAAATTAATATATTTATGAAGTAGGTTGCAATAGATATTTCATATTGTTCAATTTTCTTTTAAAGAATTGGAAAGAGTGCCAAAAAAAGTGAGAAAAGTGATGGTATTTATAGAGTAAAACTTAGGGATAGCAATGAGGTGGGTTGGGGTGGGTTTTAGCCCCAAACCCCCCTACATCTTAGTAACACTATTCTAACCCAATTATCTATACCTATGGGTTTTAAAATTAAAACCTACTAGATCCCATATTTTTTTAAAATGTCTTTAAAATTAATGTAAAATCTAATAAATATATGAAATGTCAAGTTTTAAGAAAATATCAAATAAGAAATCAAAGAAATCAAACACAATCATATAAAGTACAATAAATATTAATATTTGAATTTCATAGTAGCAATCATTAATATCAAGAAAACAACGAGAAAATCCTCAATAACACACAATAAGCTTATCATAAGGTTGAATACTTGAGGAAAGATTGAAATGGAAGAAGATGTGTGCAGTGTTTGGTCGTACAATATGAAATCATGAACGATGATGAAGTTTGATTGAATGATAGTGATAAGGTATTACTATTAGGTTTAGGGTAAATTTTTTAAAATATATAAATTTATATAATAATATTTATATATACATATTAATAATTATATTTTTGAATATTTATATAGGGTGTTGGGTGGATAGAGATGGACTCACTCTAAACCCCACACCTGTTCTCCCCGACAAACCCTATAGGCGCCTTCCAACTCTAGTGTAGGGTGAGTGGGCAAGTGCCCGTAAGTAAGGTAGCAATTGTCGTCCCTACATAAACTTAACAAATAATATTATTATATTAATAAGTAATAACTCTAGAGTACAATGTCATGGTTTAAGAATGAGATTGTACTTGGGAAGAATGTTATATACTCCTGATGTATGAGTCACTCACCCAAGCTAGCTTTGAAATTTCACATAAATAATGAATCCAACTTGTAAACATTTTCCCATAATGTGACGTTAATTAGTGGATGTGACACTAATTTTTCATTAAATCTCTTCATTAAAATGCTAAGACATGGGTCACTAAATAGTTAATGTGACACCGTTTTCTTGTCTCAATATCATTCTTCCAAATCCTGCTTATATACCACACGCAATCCGCAGTGCTTCACTTTCAACGAACCACGGCAGTGGATAAGGTGAAGTAGAAATCATAAGGGTCTCTATCATATTGAATAAAGGGTATCACATGTTGCCGAGTAAGAAGGACTAGGCAGAGATGAGTCAACCAGCCGTGATCTCAGGCTCTATAATTTCAACTAAATTGGAGGATCCAACTCAAAAATGTGAGCCAAGCGCGGAAAACGTGGGTTGTTCATCATCACTCGAGCTACATTGTGCAACAAATGCTGCACAGAAAGCAAAGCCAATCCAATTATTGTCTTGCACATTGGGAAATGCCTCTATTGTGATTGAATGACCCACACTCCGACTATTGAACCAGGATGGAACATGAGCTCCTGGAATAACAATAGCAATGCAAGGGAGGATTCCACGTGGAACTGTAACCATGAAAACAAACTATTTATGTCTTAGCGCTAACTGAAACACACAAAGGTAAGAGAAGGAAGGAAGGAAAGAGTACGCACCTTGAGGAATTGTATCATCCATGAAAGAGCAATATTAGCCCAGCTTTCCATCTCAGCCAATTTGGGGCAGTCAAAATACAAATCCTGCATCATCTTCAATCCACTTGCAGGTCGTATTCCTCTTGACAAGTTAGCACGTAATGGGAACTCGAATAAGATGTCAGCTGTCTGCAGTGTTCTAGATTTAAATGCATGAGTCTGGGAAGGTCATTAATGACACGAGGCAGTGTAACAAACTTGTTTCCCCTCAAACTCAGTCTTTCTAAACAACCTAACGATACCATGGCGTCAGGGATATTAAATAAATTGCAAAAGCTTAGATCAAGCTCTCGCAAGCATGGGAAACGAGACAAAGAAGGCATCAGGGAACCAGCTATATCATTGTTGTGCCTTTGAGAATTAAAGAAATGGAAAGGCAACAAAAGCTTACGCCCTTTAAAGATGGAGGATGTTGACTGGCATTGGATAGTAGTGTCACTTATGCCATGCTTAGAATTCTCTATAAATAATTTTGAGCAACCTTCGAGATGTACAACTTCAAGTGAACTTACACCAAATATGTTGTTGGGCAGACATGTTAAACTTGTGCAGTTTCTCAAATTTAAGTAAACAAGCTTTCTTAGATTTCCTATTGATGGATGGATGTGCACAAGTTTAGTACATCCTTCAAGGTTTAGCACCTCAAGATTCAGGGCCCGCTAAAACATGGGGTCTTCACAAGATTTTTGGAGTGACGAGATCCATAATTTTCAAGTTATACAAAAGCTGCATGTTGGGCCAACAAGAAACCAAATATCAGTACTCATCATAGTTAAACTTTTATTTGTTTGTTTGTTTGTTGGATATAACAAAAAACGGGAGAAAATAAACAACAAAAGATGCTTATTTTCCTTATTTTATTCATTTTATGCTAATTAAAATAGAAAAAGTGGTATTTAAAGTACCTTTACGCCTTTCCATAATTGCTTGATGTTGCTATAAGGTAAATGCAATTCAACAAGTTTGATTAACTCACAACTTGATGGGAAATATGTGAAAGGATAATTCCACCATTCAAGATATCGCAAATCACTAGAAAGATAATTGAGGCTTCCTGAAAATTTGTCTTAGAGATTATGAGTAGTCTAAGTCTATTCATTTTCGATATTAATTCTGCCCTCAATGTTGTGTTGCCTTGATTCATTCATTCCTGACAATTGCATGGCTTCAAGATTATCCATTGCCTACAACATCACAAAGAAGACATAAAAGCCAGTATTACATGAAATAGCTATTGATTCTAGAAAATTCAAAATTTGAAATTCTTGTTTTTAAAAGACTAAAGTTTACCATCTTTTGAGACATAATGATGCGGAAATCCTCTTCAAGCCATATTCTACTCCACTTCCAAGGCTCATTTGGTGCATTTTGTTGAACAATTTTTGTGCCCAACTCTCGTAGCTTATCATGCATTCTAATTGAAGGCCAAGATATGGTAATAAGTGATTTATCAATAAGAACTTTTATTCCAATTTCTGGATGAAATCCACAACAATGTAGAATTGTTTCACGTCTTAACCCTATGATCGTGAAAGAAACAAGCAATATCCAAAAATATTTCCTTTTCACTTGGTTCCAGTCCATCAAAACTAATTTGAAGCACATCCATAATATCTTTATTTGGATTGTCCCTTAATCTAGCCAATGCACTTTGCCACTCAAAAATATTTTTGCCAAATAGAAATGATCCCAAAACTTTAAGTGCCAAGGGAAGGCATTGAGCATAATTTAGTGCCGCATCCGTCAACACTTCATACTCTCTGCTAAGGTCATCACAACTCATGATATAATCACGTTTAAAAGCTTTTTTACAAAACAATTGACGAGCATCATCCATATTTAGAGTTGAGCATCATAAACATCATCCACTCCATAATTGTTTAAGATCTTGCCGATCTCGAGAAATTATGATGATTCTACTTCCAGCACATAGACATTCACGATCCACGATCAAATTCTCTAGTTGTTCAATTTTATCAACATTGTCAAGGACGATGAAGGCCTTCACATGACGCAACCTGGATTTTATCAAATAGGTTGCCTTGGACATATTCCATATTTGTTGATTTTCTTCATTAAGAGTTTGGCAAATAAGTTGTTTTTGTGCACCAATTGGACCACAATCACGATAAACTTTACTTACATCATCAATAAAGCAAGTAGCACTATATCGATGGGAGTTTTTATCATACACTCTCTAGCAAGAGTTGTCTTTCCTATTCCACCCATCCCACAAATGCCTACAACTCTAACATCATCCATGGATTCCAACTCCAAAAGCTTTTCTAGCTGCTCTACACGAGGGGCATTCCAACTAGACCATCCAAACTTGATAAAGTGCAACCTACTTTGTTCCAAACTCTTTCAACAATTTTTTCAATCTCTATATTTTGTGGCCTAAAAAGCAAAGAAAAACAAGAACACACAAAGTCAACTTCCTCACTTAGGACACCCAAAACAAAACAATTGAGAAGTATATTAATTTTTAAAAAACTATATATGGTTAATCATTATTATGTTTTTATCTAATTTGCTTGTTTCTTCTTAAAAGATTGTTCACTCTACCACACTTTAGTACGAAGAGAAAATGTAAATTTATGAACACTATTTCTTTTTTTTTTTTTTTTGAAAAAAAAAGCAGCATAAAACTAGAAAGAGAAAATAACAAGGGGATTTTGTAATAGCTAAAAATTTTGAAGATGAACATTGAAATGTGCTTAACCAACCTAGCACGTGTCGATAAATTATTGCACAAATCGACAAACGTAAACACCAAATTTACAGAAGAGTACTTACTTATTCTGTACATCCCAACCAGAGAGATCAGCTGCTTGTACCAGAGCTTCCCTCCAACGTTGCACCATCTGCAAATCATGTTTGAATCTTTCCTCATGTTCAGCAAAGGCTATTCCGTAATCCCCGCTCTGTTTTCGCACCTCAGACGGGCTGACATCGTAGAAAACGGGCAGCACACTTTGTCCTGTTGGTACCTTGATGCAATCCATAATCTTTGCTAGTTCCTGCAAGCACCATGATGAGGTGGCATAGTTCTTAGAGAAGACCGCGATCAGAACCTGAGATCCTTCAATGGCTTGCATCAGCTCCGTTGATATGTGATCTCCTTGCCTGAGATTCGTGTCATCTCTGAAGGCAACTATGCCTTTTCTCTGGAAAGCTGCAAAGAGATGATCAGTGAAGTTGTAGCGAGTGTCCTCACCTCTGAAGCTCACAAACACGTCATATTTCATTGTCGTGCTCGAGGATGAACTGCTTTGGATGCTCTTGCACTCCATTCGAAGAAGAAGCAGAAACTCACAAGCTCTAATGCTGCAAAGAAAAAAAAATTGACGAGGTAAGTAGTTGGATTGAAGAAACTTTCAGTGGGGAAGAAATACGCGCATGGGCCTTAAATTTATAATATGACTTTCAATGACTACGCAAGTTCTAGAACTTGCATCGAAGCTACTTGCCGATTGAAAAATTAAGATCCATTTTGACTTTTGAGAGATCAAAACATTGTTAAACGGAAGAGGCTTCCTAGAAGGCAGAAGCCACTGGTCCACAATGACAAATCAAGTCATATTATTATATTCCTATCACACAAATATATTAATTACTATTACATTATAAAATATATAATAATTATTTTAAAAGCCATTCATAAAATTAGTGTAAAAAATTGAGGGATAGCAGACATATTTTTTTCATGTTAGTGTCATCCGTTCTTGTCATATATGTAGTATCTTTTGTTGCGTTAATTAAATTGTGTGATGGAGCTTATCTCTCTGCTGCCTGCAACTTTTTCAACAAAAGAAAATAAAATTTTAAAAGTAATCTTTTTAAAAAGCAGAGGCTTTAGTGGGAGGCTGCAAGGGCAAATATATATTTGTTCAATAATTGACGAGCTAGTGGAAACAAATTGACTTTCTGTGACAAATTTCACGATCTCTCCTTTGGTTTAGTAAACAAAACGGTGGTCCTTCAATTAGTTGATCCAACTATATAATAACCTCATATTACTAGGATATATGCCGCGGCATATTCTAAGTCTCAAATAATTTACACAGAAGATCACTGTTACGTTGGTCACATTTAGACAAAAACTGAGCCTTTCCACACCAATTGTAATTTGGTTGCACCTTCCAAAGAAGAATTTAAAATAAAATGTTAGCGCAAAGCCAGCTAGACATTCAACTACTACGAATTTTTCAAGTTTCCTTGTAGACCGCGACCATGTGACGTCAATGTCTTTTGCCAGGAATTATGAGCACTTCACTTGTATAAACTTCACTGACCAACACTTGTATAAATTATGAGCATTATTCTCTCATCTAATCTGAAAATATTCCAATCACGTATTACTCTCTTGTTGAGATCATGGCAGGAACACTTGTTGGAGGAGCTCTTCTCTCTGGCTTCATCAGTAAATTATTTTCATAAAGCCTCCTTTTCGATCACGTATTAGAACATAAAGTCCCATTTTTTATAAATAAATTATTTTCTTCTATATCAACATATTTTTAACTCTTTATAAAATTTTATGTTTATAATTAAAATTTATCAAGCAAATAGTAAACTGCAGCACTCACAACTAGTGGTTCAAACAATCAAGGAACAACTCTATTAATTCCATCAATTCAAGTGTTAATGTCTGATTGTTTATTGCTCTATAAACAAGACAACATTAATATTTGTGAGTTAACAATGTTGTCAAGTTATATAAATTAGCTTAAAATCACCAAAATGCCCAAATTCTAGAGTTCAAAGAAATACTAATATTAATCCTAAATTAACTAGAAGCTTTAATAAATTAAATAGAGTAGTTTAGAAATTTGCTTACCATTTGGGTAGTAAAAATATTGAAGGAAAACACTCCAACACTCTCCTAAGCTTCAAGCTTTCTCTCTAATGGAGGTTAGAGAGAGAAAGTGGAGGTAGAGGAGAGGGAGTGATTATGATGATGATGAAGAGGAGGAGGGGGAGATGATGATGATGATGATGGAGGTGGTGGTGATGATTGGTGAAGGTGAGAAGAAGAAAGAAAGAAAGAAAGAAAGGAGAGAGAAGAGAGAAAGAAAAAAATAAAAACGAGAGTGGGAAGGGAGAGTTATGGGGAAGTGAGGAAGGGAAAGAGGAAGGAAAAAAAAAAAACAAAGAGAAAGAAAACTAAGGTGATCTAAACCACTTAAGGTACATGATGGTCCTCATTTTTTTTTGAGTAAAGTGTCACTTTGGTTCCTTAAATTGTAAGCGTGATTCACTTTAGTTCTGAAATTTTGAAATTAATTCTTTAGTTCTTGAAATTACATTCCGTAGGTCACAGTCTGATAAACGGTCAATACATTACATTTGCTAACGTGACACGTTAAGTGGCAGTGGCATGCCACGTGTAAGTGACATATCGATAATGTCATGATAATCCACGTGACATGTGACGTGGTATGAGGCGTGGCACAGTCAAAATAGGTTCAAATTAATCCTTGAAATTTTCTAAAATGTGTCAAAAAAGTCCTTGAAATTTTAAATGTGTTAAAATAGTTCCTGAAATTTTCTAAAATATGTCAAAAAATTCCTGAAATTTTAAATGTGTCAAAAAAGTCCTGAAATTTTCTAAAATATGTCAAAAAATTCCTTGAAATTTTAAATGTGTCAAAATAGTTCCTAAAATTTTCTAAAATAAGTCAAAAAATTCCTGAAATTTTAAATGTGTCAAAATAGTTCCTGAAATTTTCTAAAATGTGTCAAAAAAATCCCAAATTCCAAATTTCTCCTTTTTTTGGTTCATAAAATCTAAATTTTCACACATCTCTCATTGCACAAGCTATGTTCATATTATTGCACAAGCTAAAGCATTATCGACATTCATTAGTGCACTAAGAGAAATAGAATCCCAAACTCGAAGCTAAAATTTGAATTTCTCCAACAAGAATCAACTACAATCAGAAATGATAATGTAGATGGTGGAAGAGAAAGATTGATTGGCCTAGAAAGGAGGTATTGGAAGCATATCAACTTGAAGAAAGATACTAGACAAAAAAGTGAACGGTTAAATGGTTAAATTTGGGTGGGGGGTTCAAAATACCTCATTTTTCCACTCAAAGTTTAAGGGAAAATACAAAGAAATAAAATATGGGTGTTGATCAGCTAAGAATGGAAACCGAGCCACAACCTCGAAACAAATTGTAAAAGTGGCTGAGACTTATTTCAAGAATCTTTTTTCTAGCCTTTGTGGATATGAATCCACAACTCACGAACACCATGAACTTGTGGTTAATAAGGCCAGTGTCTAATGTAGAAATCAAAAGGGCAGTATTTTCCATTCATGTGAAGTGCACCGGGGATGACGGCTTTATAGCAAAGTTTTTCAACACTACTAGGAAATTGTTGAAGAGGATATTTATGCATCTGCCAAAAGTTTTTTCTTAGTTGGAAGAATGTTGAGGAGCTTCAATCATACCCACATTTGCCTTATTCCAAAAGTTCAAGAGACAAGGGACATGAATCAAGTAAGGCCAATTAATTTATGTTCAGTGTTTTATAAGGTGCTGTCAAAAATCCTGGTCCATAGGCTGCAAAAATACATGTATAAAATCATTAGTGCAAATCAAAGTGCCTTCAGGAAGGGGAGATTAATTTTCAATAATATTCTTGTTGCACATTTTAGAAAATTTAGATTTTAGATTTATGAACCAAATGAGAGAGGTGTGAAAATTTAGATTTTATGAAGCCAAAGAGGAGAAATTTGGGATTCGGGACTTTTTTGGCATATTTTAAAAAATTTAAGAGACTATTTTGACACATTTAAAATTTAGGGACTTTTTTCGATACGTTTTAGAAAATTTCAAGGACTAATTTGAATCTATTTTGATTCTGCACAATCGACGGTTAAACGGTTATTGGCAGGGACTAACGTAACCTGCGGAATATAATTTTAAGGGACTAAAGAGTTAATTTTGAAATTTTAAGGACTAAAGTAAATAACTTAATTTAAGGGACTAAAGTGATACTTTATTCTTTTTTTTTTCTGGTTTTCACAGTACATGCAATCCTTTCAATGGCTTGCATTTTCGGTTATTTGAGCTAGTTTGGAAGAAAAGGTTGCAATTTTAGAAACAAAAAAAAAAAGATAAACACGTTGGAGAGGGAGATGAATTACATTGAGTCATTGACGCTAAACATTCGGATTTAGTGAGATAGGATTTTATGTACACATAATATTCCATATCATTTATCAAGCAAACCAGCTAGTACAAACCGTTAATTTGAAAATGACAAGATCCAAATATAAAAATATCAAATTGTATTGTATTGAAAACTATGAAACATACTGTATTATATCCTTTTTTCAATGCCAAAAACTTTATTTTGATTTCTGTATATTTAATACTGGTTCAATGGCATGCACAATGTACCTATTCTATTGTCATTGTGAATATATTAAGGTGTCAACCATAGAAGTTTCATGGCCCTTTCGAATCTGCTTTTCCGCGCAAATTTATGCATCCCTCACGTCACTTTCTCTATGCCTTGAGGCAGCCGTATGCTTGGCAAAGTCTTGTGACTTGTGACAGATTACTAAAAAAAAAGAGTTGGAATTAGCATGTTGATTGCATTGCAATTTCAGGTCTCATATGCATAAGCAGGCTGGGGTAATGTAATTAAAATAGTGGACTTTGAAAATCTAAATAGAGAAGTAATTGTGAAAGGCTTGAACTTGTGCTCTTTTGTGAACAAACTAATCAAGAATCTGCAGCATTACTTCTTGCATCCCCTAAAAACAAATAAGAGTTTGTACTCTATGTGCATCAAGTTTACATTCCCTTGAAACAATCATTCCAAGACTCGGATTTCGTTGTAATTAATTGTTGAGCAGGGGCTTCCTTTTGGTTGGAAATGGCTCTATCCAACACCAATCATTATCTGTCAATGTGGGGGCTCAATTCTTCCAATTCTAAGTCATGTTGAAATGCCCAACTGCAACCCCACTTCTTTGCAACCAATGAAAGAGGATAGCGATTAGAATAGTCAGGGGCGAATCTATGTAGAGGAGGCCGGAGGCATGTGCGCCACCCAAATTTCAGAATTTATATATAAGTGTATGAGTATATATTATTTTGCACTTATTATATTATTAGATTGACCCACACTAGAGAAAGAATTATGATAAACATTTTATTAGACTTGTATATTATTTTGCCCCATTATCTAAAATTCCTAGATCTTCATGCATGGAATGGTGCCAAATGAGACTTCCACCTACCCTCGTACCATCAAGATCATGCGTTTCTTCCGTTAACCAACTTATGATACGAATGAAATCTTCTCGAGACGATAAATAAAAGGTAATCCAATTCAACCTTTACTAGATCTTTCTGCCCAACTAAAGGAATAGGAGTAAACACAGCCTTACCGATTTATAGCTCATGGCGTAGTAAATAGAATATCTGATACTCACATCCAAATTAATTGAATGATCATGTGCAACAACAAGCATTGCACACAAAGCAACCTGCAATGCAATTACTATCATGCAAGGGGAATAGCTCCAACTTTGTTGAATTACCTACACTCTGATTGTTGAACCACCTTGGAACTTGACTTCCAGGAACAACAATTTCAACTGAGAAAATGGGGGGGGGCAGGATTTGTGGTGGACCTGGCACTAGAAAAGCTAGTTGTCTTAGTTCTTACACACAATTGCACAGACACAGTGAGGGATAAAGTAAGGAATGAAGGAAGGAAGGAGGTGGGAGAGCATGTGCACCTGAAGGACCTGTATCATCCATGAAAGAGCAATAATACTCCATCTTTCCATCTCAATCAATTTGGGACAGTTGAAAGTATACAAACAGCTTGAATATATTCACCATGCACGACTTCACTTCTTATTGGAAACTCAATACTAAATGGAGATCAGGTAAATATTTCAACTGCTTGCAGTGTTGCAAGTTTAGATTTCAGAGTCTTGGAAGCTCCTTGAGGCTAGATGGTAGTGTAACAAAATTATTTCCTCCCAAATTTAGTCTTCTCAAACCATGTAGGCATCCAATAGCATCTGGGATTCTATATAGATTGAATAAACTTATATGAGAACTTTCATACATGGGAAGCTAGGCAATAACAAACCAACTATTTCTTTCTTCTTTACAGAACTAATATGAAGAATTGAAAAGAAAACTTCTTGAGGATGGAAGAAGTTGATTGGCATTTCATAGCATCTTCACTTGCATCATGCTTCTTCAAATGTTCTATATGCCTTCCATCCTCTAATAGCTAGTTATTAAATAATTTTGAACAACCAAAGAGATTCAGCACTTCAAGTGAACTTAGGCCAAATATGTTGTACTGGAGACTCTTTTGACTTGTGCAATTTTTCAAATTCAAATTTACAAGCCTCCTTAGAAGTCCAATTGATTGATGGATCTCCACAGTTTTGTACATCCTTCAAGATTTTTTAGCTGCTCAAGATTTGGTAAGCCTCTAAAATTTGTTGTGATAAGATTTTTGGAATCCTGGAGATTCATAATTCTCAAATTGTGCAAAGGTGAAACACCAGAAAAAAGCGCGCATAAATACTCCGTATTTGCATTCTCATTTTTTTTTCTGTAATATATATATATATATATATATATATATATAGTGAAATGGAAAAAAATAGAAAACTATAGTTTATCTCGCACCTGTGTGTCCTCCCATAGTGTTTTGATGTTACTAGAAGGTAAGACCAATTCAACAAGTTTAGTTGGCTCAAAACTAGATGGTAAATAAGTGAATGGATATTGATGCCACTCAAGATATTGTAATTTGTTGTAAAGAGAATGAAGGCTTCAGGTAAAATCCCAGCCTAAAGTATGAGCAATCTTAGGTGACTCATTGCCGATAATACTTTTGCCCTTAATGTTCTTATTTTAACCCCATTTTTTGTTAAACTTATGGCTTCAACGTCTTCAACGTCTTTTACCTGAAAAAAAATTCTTTGATAAGTTGAATTATATATTGAACCTAGAAAAATGAAACCTATATTTTTTAACATTTTTAAAATACTACTACATCATTTGTCAACAGAACTTTTTGAAGATCTTTGCAGCCATAGCTTGCTCCACTTACTTGGCTCCTTAGGTGCTTTCTCACAAACAATTTTCCTTGCTCCACTAGCATGGCATGCATTGTAATCCCCAAGATGATCAATGGTTATAAGTGATGTATCAATAAGAACTCCTATGCCAAGATTGGGATAAAATCCACAACAGTCTAGAATTCTCTTTACATATCTTCCACTCATCTCTAAAGAAACAAGCAATATCTAAAAATATTTCCTTTTCTGTTTTGTTCAAATCCATCAAAATTTATTCAAAGTGCATCCATCATCTCTTTTTTTGGATTATCTCTTAATCAATCTAAGGCATTTGTCCACTTAGAAATATCTCGATTAAATAGAAACAATCCCAATGCTATAATTGATAAGGGATGACCTTGAGTATATGCTAATGCATGATATTTATGTTCAGCTCTTTGTATTCTCTCATGATATAATCACATTTGGAAGCTTTTCTACAAAACAACGAAGAGCATCATCTTCATTTAGGCATTAAACTCGATAAACTTTATTCAATCCAAATTGATTTAAGATATGTTTATTTCTAGAAACTACAATAATTTTACTTCTTGCACATAGCAACTCACAATTGACAGCCAATCCCTCCCTCCAATTGTTTCACTTCATCAACATTATCAAGAACAAGAAAGGCCTTTACCTTGGATAGAATAGTTCTTGTCAAATAGGTTGCCTTGCAAATATTCCATACCTCTTGATTTTCTTCATTTAGAATTTGACAATGAAGTTGTTTTTGTACACCAACCATGGTCATGATAAACTTTACTTACATAATCCATAAAATAAGAAGCATCATATTGACAAGAGAATGTATGATAACACTCTAGCAATAATTGTCTTTCCTATTCCACCCATCCCCCTTATCCCTACCACTTGAACATCATTGAGGAAGTCCAAGACAAGAAACTTTTCCAATTCATCCACATAGAAGCGCATCCCAACTAGATCTAAGAACACAAAAATTGTTATCCAATATGCTCATAACCCTTTTAACAATTTTTTTTTCTCTTCACTGTGGCCTAAAAAAAAAGGGTAAATTACACTCACTTCTCCTGAGATTTATAGAAATGCAACTCAAACCCCTCTAGTTATTTAACCTACACTCACACACCCTTGTCAAATTTTAAGTATTTATATTATCCTGACACTCCTTACTAATAAGACACTGTCAGTAAACTTAACATAATGACATTTTTGTTATATTAGTTGTTCATAATTAATAAAATTATAAAAATACCCTTATCCACTTTTTTGTGGTTATCGAGCAAGTGAGAGAGATGGGGATTTAGATTTTTCACAATTAATGGAGAGAACGAGTAAGGATATTTTTATAATTTTATTAATTAGGAATAATTAATATCACAAAAATGGCATTATGTTAAGTTTATTAACGATGCTATGTTAGTGAAGGATATGAGTGTAATATAAATACTTAAAATTTGACAAGTAAAGGGGTGTGAGTGTAGGTTGATAACTAAAAGTAGTGAATTACATTTCCATAAATCTAAGGAGAGGTAAGTGTAATTTACCAAAAAACAAAGAAAAATAAGAACACCAAATGATCATCCTCCTCCATCTAACATAAAAAAAAAGAAAGAAGACAATAAAACTGTAAAGATTTTAATTCTTATGCATGGATTTTATAAAATAATTTTACACTCATCGAATTATATATTGCCATATTTGTAAAGATAGTTTAGTCTCTTACCTATTACTTAAAAAACTATGCAAATGAGATGCTTTTATTACAATCAAAATGCACCAACAAATGTGGGTTGCAAGTTGAAATATAAACCCACTAAAGTTGATGGGTTACGCAGGTTAATCACAAATAAATGAAAAATAAAAAAATATCTAAAAATCATTAAATTTGTTCACAAACTTAAAAAAGAATGAATGTGGTGTGGGTGGACCACTTGAGTGAGAGAATGAACTTGGAAGTATTTTATTTTTCTTTTTTCCTTTGGGTAGAAAGTGTGAAAGAACAGAGGATGAGTAGGTGAATTTTTGGCCAAATATGAGAGAAGTTGGTTTTTATTAAAATAAATAAATAAATCATGCCAACCCGCTTAACTTATAGATTACACAAGTTGGAATCCATTTAACCCATAGGTTAAGTAGGCCGAGCCAAATTGACTCAATTTTAATTAAGCCAATATTTTACCAACTTAATCCACTAAAATGTTGGGTTGAGACGGGTTGGCTCAATTTACAACTCACTTTGACATCTCTACATTCCAGTATAAATTTTTTTATATTGTCAGTATATCAAAATGAAGCTCTTCATTAAATATGTTTATTTCAGTCTAACTTGCATGTTTCTTCTTGAAGTTACTCACTTCAAACTCTAGTATGTATAGACAGATGAATTCATGAAAACTAAATATTAAAAAGAATAAAAATAGCAAGCAATAATCTCGTTGCCCTTTTCGTCATAAACACTCAGTGAGCTTAACTTGTCCGCTTACAACAATAACCGAATGTAATTCTTTATGCTAATTGTGAATCTAAAACAATTTAAATTAGGTTCCACTGATTAACTTTTAAGTTTTGGTAATTTTGTAATAACTCAAGTTGTTACGGAAAATATTAAATTTTGCTTCAGCTTAGTAAGTGCTGGTAACTCGTGGCATGAACATAAACATCAAATTTTCACTTACTTGTTGTGCGTACATCCCAACCATAGACACTGGCCATTTGCACCTGGTACTTTTATATTTTATTTTTCTGGCCATATATATGTCTTTTGGTCATTGTACTCCATTGAATAATTTTTTTTATTTTCATTATCATGTATGTCAGGTATAATATTTGAATTGGCGATTTTGCCTTATTATAAGGGAGATTTGGTTGATCATTCTCATCCAATGTCCCATCATCTGTTTTGGACTTTTCCTCGTGTGTAGAGGCTTTTTGATACTGCAAGCATTTTGTTTTAGTCGATGGACGCATTTATATGGAAAATATTGGGGTATTCTATTCATGGCGATTGCACAAGATGGTAATTCAAACATTTTTCCTATTGCATTTGTTGTGGTTGAAGGGAGAGAAAGGCCTGGTCATTTTTCCTAGCTAATCTTCAGCCCCACATGACACCGCAAGAGGGAACCTGATAATTTTTTATAGGCATGCTGCTATTAAAGCCTTTAGATGTGGAAGGTAATGGATGACATCCTCCACATGCCTACCATGTTTATTGTATTCACCACATTGCTTCAAACTTTGCACTTAAATTCAAGGACAAATATGCAAAGTGAGCTCTAGTCCATGCACCATATTTGAAAACACAGGCGAGTTTGATCATTATTATGGGTTGGTAGAGAGTTTCCACCCAGAATTTGATGCATGAGTCAAAAGAATTCCCTTGGAAAAGTGGACACAACACCAAGATGAGGGTCGTAGGTATGGTCACATGACAACTAATCTGTCGGAGGGTATTAATGCTATTTTGAAGGGAGTCTGTAATCTTCCAATAACCGCCTTAGTTAAGGTCACTTGTTACTATCTTGTAGCCCTATTTGTTAAAAAAGGGCATCATGCCGAGACCCAATTGTAAGCTTGTGCAAGGTACTCATAAAGCCTTCTTACGCAATTTAGATGACGGGCGTCGGGTACCAAATCCACAATTGGATATAGACATCTAGAAAGATTCTGTGGTATGGATGCCATATGCCCAGCTTAGTCTCCGATATATACGCGTAGCACAGCGAAACCGAACTAAGGCTCCCACAATATGCAAAGTCCTCCAGGAATGGGAGATATCTCACATGGACTTTAGCTAATGACTTATCAGAAGTAGCACCCCTCCAATCAGCATCAAAATATATGCTCATGTAGCTTGCATGATCTGAGCATCAGTCTGGTAGACCTAACTCATACACTGTAGTTCTGAGCTACAATAAGGCAAGCGTATTCTTATAACACCTTTGATAATTTTCGGATGACACGTTCCAACAAGTGCTTGCAAATGACCCATATATCCTCTCCAATATGGTCAAGTCATTGCCCGTGCATCCGCTAACGGGCTCCCCATCAACTCTAAGCCCAAGTTAGTGGGATATGTCTTGTAGTACACTCTCCCTCAAGCAAGTGGAACGGGTGCATCTCCCGCCATTGCTCCACAAAGGCCGAGCAACGCATTATCATACTCACAAAATGGAATGTGTGTAGGCCAAAACCTAGCTTGAATCAGGTATGGCTCAATACAGGATCCTGTTGAACACGCTAAAATCAATCGACACACAGTACTCGACTAGGCTGCACAAAAGAAATAAATAATTTTTATTTATTTCATCATAAACTATAGTATAAACTAAAGCAAATTTCTAAACTCTTGTAAACCTTATTTTTTGTTAGCAAATAAGTTATCATAAAATCTCTAACCTAAATCCCTAACTTTAAACTACACCAAACTAAACTTACAAACTATTATTAAAGTTGTATAATATAAATAAAGTTAACTGAACCAAACTAAAGCTACATTACCAAATTGTTATCAACCTTAATTATTCATAAATAAAACATATTAAAATCTCAAAAGTTAACAAAATTAGTTAAGCATAACCTTAAAACTAAAATAAACTTAAAAACTATTATTAAACTTGTATAATATAAATAAAATTAATTGAAATAAACTAAAGCTACATTACTAAATTCTTATCAAGCTTAATTATTCAAAAACAAAATATAAATAAAATCTCAAAAGTAAACAAAATTAGTTAAGCAATAACAAACCTAAACTAAACTAAACTTATAGACTAAAAATAAACACAAATCAATATAAATAAATATATAAACCAAACAGTACTAATTTCTTAGTAATCTCAAACATTTAAATAAATTTCGTATATTAAAATCTATAAACTAAACTAACCAAAATTAAACAAAAGTAGAGAATATAAACTAAACTTTCACACTAAAATTCAATACGTATAATATAAACTAAATTAAATTTATAGACTACTCTATATTAAATCTATACACTATACTAATTAAACTACATAAACTCAAAACATTCATTAAACTATTTACTTGATTAGTTTCAATAACTACATAAATTAAAATAAATGCACTACACTATTCAAATAAAAAAAAGTACACTACTTAAATAAATGCACTATATAAAATAAATAAAATTATAATATTTAACTTAAAGAAAATTACTGCACATCCAAATTAAAAGATATGCCTACTGATCCCAATGATATAGATTGTTTTCCCTGATCCTTTCAGATTATTTTCTCCCACTATTTTCCAAGTCTCTTACCTTCTTTGAGTAAAAAATAAAAAGAAAGAAACAATGGGCTATTTTAGTAATACAGCTAACTTATGGCCGTTTCATGCCGTCTGACTCCCAAATGGTTAGCTCAGCTGCACTTAATACGCTACACAACTAGCCATTTTACTTACACATTGCAGAAATTTGTTTTGTAGCCAACCGTATTACAAAAGTATTTTGTCTTAAAAGCTATATTGCTATAATTCAAAAAGCGGTGTATATCGGTAAATAATATCAAAACGATGGATTTTATTTAATCATTTTTTTTTGTAAAAAAACCTAAAGATTATCGACATGTATAATTAAAAAAAACAATTAGGTATATTCTAGGACTAATATAGGATTTTTACAAAAATAAATTAACAATGCTATATTTTTTTATTGAAAATTTAAAATAATTGTCAAAAATAGAAAAATTGGAAAAAAGGTATTTGAAAGATCTTGAGTTAGTGGCCTAACACACCAATCAATTATGCTACCATAACCAATAATTATTATTGAAGATTTGCAAATAAAAAAGTGCAATAATATATTAGCAAAACATGAAATACATGAAGGTAGGATATGAACCCTTAACCTTTATGTAAAAGTAGAGCACACGGACCAACCAAACTAATGATTATACATACGTAATAAATGCATTGGTTTTGTTATAGTCCTCTACGAAATCAAATACATTAATTGCACTGCTTGATTTCGTAGAAAACTCCTATTCAGTAATTAAACTTGCTGAATGACATTCAATTGGAAACGATAAGGTCCTGGTCCAATTGGTTCTCTATTTGGATTGGACTTACAATTAACTCGAAACATGCTAAAGGGAATGAACTACGAAGGCAGAGTTATGCCAAACCGTGCTTTCAACCGAACCAACACCTCATTCCATGCACCCAAAACTACTTGCACCGTCCTGCAACTTCATGGAGCCCAACCCATGCAACCTGTAATGTAAATCTTGGATAATTGAAAAAAAAAAAGCAACATGTGGAGTCAAACCCAGCCTGCAATAGTTAACAAAAGTTGAACCACCACCACCAGATGGGGTTGCTATGTTGTAATATTACTCTATTAGTTATATACATATATCTATATTAAGTTATATGTTTATATATATTTTAATAAAATTCAATTTAATGGTTAAAGATTATTATTAATTAAAATGGCAAGTCAAAACAATTTGATCGAGTTGATTATTAGATAAAGTTGATAACTATGCTCCTATGAAATCACATCTATTTTGATTTTGTTGGAGCATTCTATGAAAAACCCTAAACAAGACCGATGGTTCATTCCCTCTAATTAATGTTTCAACTGTTCATTTTTGTTTTTTTTTTTGGTGGTTTATTGTGGTGAAAAACTCCAGTCGTAGATCAATGACCAAGCTTAGAGACTGCACCACAGTTATAGAGAGATTATTAAGCCCAAATCCCACTTGCCCATTACTGTCTGCTTGAATCAATCGCAAAGTAGCCACCAATCGGCTCTCTCTGTCTCTCTCTCAATTAACAGACAGACCCAAAGTAAAGTACCCTACAGCGGCGCCACCACTACCCACTTCCTTTTTGATCAAACAAAACATGTCAGCGAAGTGGCGTGCCCTCCAGCACCGCCACCGCTACACCTACAGCGCCCTCACCTTCCCCCAACACTTCCTCTCCGCCCTCCACTCCCTCCTCCCCACGCGCCCTGCTCCCACTTCCACTCCACGCTCCTCCACCTCACCACCCTCTCCTCCACCTTCTCCCAACTCACCCACTCCAACAACCTCGCCTCCTCCTTCTGCAACCTCCTCCTCCTTCTTCCCCAACCGACCCACAATCCCACCCTCCCCTTCTAGAAGCTTCCAGAACCTACCTCCACCTCCTCTTCCTAGAAAATTCCGCGCCTCTGCACCGAACCCTCCTCTCCCCTCGTAAAGGCCGGACCTTGGACCACCCTCATCGCCCAATGTTTCCGGAAACTCTGTCAGGACTATGCCGCCGGGCGGCGGGTGCCGGTTCGCGGTGTCCCGGGCGGCGCTATCGGTCATGGGGATGCCGAAATTGGGGTACCTTGTTGATGTGGTTGATGAGTGTGCTGTGATTGTGGCTTGTGATGTTGTTTCAGGGTTGAACAGTGTGGTTTTAGAGATTCAAGGGTTGGGGGTAGGCCTTCCCCTATCGTGATGGAACAGTGCCAGGAGGGTTTGTCTTGTTTGTATTACTTGCTGCAGAAGTTTACTTTGAGGTTTAGGGAATTTGGTGCTGATGGTGATGGGAATTTTGATTGTGATTGTGAGGGTGGTGGTGGTGTTATGAGGGGTTGTAACTGTTCTTTTGAGTGTTTTGAGCTCCTCCGCGGCGTTCTCCCGGGATTGTTTTGTTGCTGCTGGTGTGGCACTCTGTGCTGCCCTTCAGGTGTGCATGAGTTCTCAGGAGCTCGGCTTGGTTTTGATTCAGGGTGTTTTTAGCTTGAAGGTGTCGGATTCGGGTGGGGATTGCGATGATAGCGAGTTTAGGAATGCTGTCGCCAAGGTTCCTTGTAAGGGTGATTTCTATTCGGGAATATGTAGTCTTTCTGTGTTGTGTAGACTTTGTCTTATAAGAGGGATTCTTACTGCTGTTTCTAGAAACTTGCTTAACACTCAATTTACTGTCTTGGATGGCTGTGAGGTTGAAAATGTAGGAGGAAGAACTATTATTAAGACTATATTATATGATGGGATTTTGCCTGAGCTATGTAAGTATTGTGAGAACCCTGTTGATAGCCATTTCAATTTTCATGCTTTGACTGTGATGCAGATATGCTTACAGCAGATCAAAACATCGATATTGTTGAATCTTACTGATCGGTCTGGAAACTATGATCCTATTCCCGAGGAAATGGGGCTGCGAATACTTAGGATTATTTGGAACAACTTGGAAGATCCTTTGAGTCAAACGGTGAAACAAGTTCATCTCATTTTTGATCTTTTCTTAGACATTCAATCATCCCTTTGTTGGTCGGAGGGCAGTGAGAAAATTAACAATTTTTTACAGAAGATTGCATTAGATCTTCTTTCGCTGGGGTCACGATGTAAGGGAAGATATGTTCCTTTAGCATTGCTAACCAAGAGATTGGGAGCAAAGAAAATGTTAAATATGAAGCCAGACCTGCTATTTGAGACGGTAGAGGCATATGTCGATGATGATGTCTGCTGTGCTGCCACGTCATTTCTCAAGTGTTTCCTTGAATATTTGCGTGACGAGTGTTGGGAGACTGATGGGATCGAAGGCGGGTATGCTCTCTATAGAGGGCATTGCCTTCCCCCAATTCTGTATGGACTAGCTTCTGGGTTCTCAAAACTTCGCACCAATTTAAACACTTATGCTCTTCCAGTTTTACTAGAAGTGGATGTGGATAGTATATTTCCTATGCTTTCTTTCATCTCAATCGGGCCAAATGGGCATGAAAACGGACTACAATATCCGGAGCTTGTTTGTGCAAACATGGAATTGAATCTTGAACAGAGAATTGCGATACTAGTTTCATTGCTCAAGGTGTCTAGGTCACTTGCTTTGGTTGAAGGGGACATTGATTGGCGTGAGAATCCTGCAGCCGATGAAAAGCAGAGGCTGGGAACAGAAAAACATGCCCTTGTTTGCATAAAGGGTATAAATGTTGAGATCCTTGTTCAGTGGCTAGTGAATGCATTGACACATGTGGATGAGTCACTACGTGTAGATGCTGCCGAGTCTCTTCTTAAACCCCAAGACATCTAGTCTACCTTCTCATTTAGAGCTAACTTTAATGAAGGAAGCTGTACCTTTGAATATGAGGTGTTGCTCCACGGCTTTTCAAATGAAATGGAACAGCTTGTTTCGTAAGTTCTTCGCTCGGGTTCGAACAGCCCTGGAGAGACAATTGAAGCAAGGAAGCTGGAAGCCTCTTGAGGATAATAAATGTAATGAAGTGAATTCTTCAAATGGGAAAATGGAAGTGACAATTAAAAGAGCAGATGATCTTTTTCACTTTATGAGGTGGTTGAGTGGCTTCTTATTTTTCTCTTGCTATCCTTCTGCTCCTTACAAGAGAAAATAATGGCAATGCATCTCATCTTGACTATGATAAACGTTTGGTCTATTAAGCCATTAGTTAGTGAGGAGTTCAATAGTTCTTCGTCAGGAATTTCCATCTATCCTTACAGTAAGGGAATGACTTCATCTGATTCAACTCTGTTGTTAGTTGGTTCAATTGTTGATAGTTGGGACAAGTTGAGAGAGAGTTCATTTCGCATATTACTCCATTTTCCAACCCCACTACCTGGAATTTCAGGTGAAGACATGCTGAAGAAAGTAATTGCTTGGGCTAAGAAATTAGTTTGCAGTCCACGTGTAAGGGAAAGTGATGCTGGAGCTCTAACTTTACGGCTTATATTTAGGAATTATGTGTTGGAGCTAGGTTGGTTGATCGAAGATTCATTTAATGTCATCCATATAAGCTCAAAATCTGAATTGGTATATGAGGTTAATCAGTCTAGTAAACTCAGGAATCCTGTGGTGCTTTATATGAAATCAATGATTGATTGGTTGGATGCTTCTGTGAGAGATGGAGAATGGGATCTTTCTAAAGCATGCAAGAACAGCTTTGTTCATGGTGTATTACTTGCTTTACGTTATACTTTTGAGGAATTGGACTGGAATTCTGATTTGGTATTATCTAGCATCTCAGAGATAAGATATTTGTTGGAAAGACTTTTGGAGCTTGTAATGCGGATAACTTCATTGGCACTGTGGGTGGTGTCTGCAGATGCTTGGTATCTGCCTGAAGACATGGATGAGATGGGTGACGATGATAATCTTTTGTTGGAGATACCAGATCATGAACAGGAGGACGTTCCATCATCTGAATATGAGAATAATAATTCAAAGCCCTCCCATGCTGCCAGATCATCGGAACAGATTGTCATGGTTGGTTGCTGGTTGGCTATGAAAGAGGTACATAGTGTGAACAATATAAGAATGTCTAATTTCATTGGATTATAATAGGTATTAATTCTTTGGAAAGTAAAGCAAAAGGAATTTGTTTCTAACTTAATTATTTCTTGATAGATAATAATATTTCCCTGTAAAGTTGCTTGCTTGTAATTCTGGAAATGATACCAAGCAAACAAACTTACAGATTATAGTGTATTGTTCATTTCAGACTAGAATTGAGTGAAAATTTTTCATTCTGTGACGCCTAAGTTTGCATTTCTCTTTTGGGTTCCAGTTGATGTTTCAATATGTTTTCTTCTTCAGGTAAGTCTTCTTTTGGGGACTATTATAAGAAAGGTACCATTGCCAAGTAATGCATCTTCAGATTTATCTGAGTTAGATGGACCTTCTGTTGATACTGCTGGCTATTCATCTGATTCTGTGCTTGATTTGGAACAACTTAAAACAATTGGGGATCACTTTTTAGAAGTCCTCTTGAAGATGAAGCATAATGGTGCAATTGACAAGACAAGAGCTGGTTTCACAGCGCTCTGCAATCGCTTACTTTGCTCAAATGATCCAAGGTATGGATCTTATTGCTCTATTTTCATTTATATTAAATACTTTAATGATGTTGCATCTTAAGTTTGTTGTTTTTCTATTGAAAGTAAAGGAACTTGTGTCTCAGTGAAAGCTTTTATTTTATTTTCTGACGAAAAAGAAATTTTATTATAAAGAGAGGAAGGATAATATATCCTTCAAAAACATTCAGAAAGGAGCTTCAAAGGAGAAAAAAAAAACCCAAGAATGTGACATGAAAGTGAATCCATAAACAATCCGTACTTCATGAATCGTGATGGTTTAGGGGCAGTGAGATTCTCTCAATAAAAGTTTTTTTGAGTCTTTGCCTTGAGGTGTGGATTATTATGTGACATGGATAACAGAATATAATCCAGCCGTCTTAGTTTGATGCTGCAACAAACCATCTCTGTTGCCCCTACCACTTCTGCCATTGTGGCTGCTGCTGCCATCGCCACCCTTGACACTGTCCCTCCCTCCCATTGTTGCCACCATCACTTTGCCATTCTCAACCACCACCCATTAGAACCATAAGACAAAATTTATTCAAATATGATGAATCTATTTCTAAATTTGCAGTGACATTCAAAATTTTATATAAGTCCTGGATCATGTGAAAAGTTGATTTAAACTCAATTGCAATTTTATTTCATGGTTCCTTGTCTGATCTGAAAATAAATTTAAAGTTCTGATCTATTTCTAATCCTATCAGAAATGAAATTGTAATTATAAATTTAAATTTCAATTCCCTTTTTTTTTATTGATAGGCTAAATGTTTTCTGATGATTCCTTATTACACTGGTATCAAGTGAATTACTCTTATAATTTTAAAGTTCAATATTAGAATCCCAGTAATCATTGCCATGCTTGCTCTGTCATGGTCAAAATTGATAAAATCTCTTTTTCATATTTTTCCCTTGTTGTTTAATAAAACTTATGATTACATTTGACTATATGCTTGATCTAAGTGTTGGATTTTTTATTCTCATGCTTTGCCTCAAATAGGTGGCTTTTGGTGATTCTTTAGTAACTTTGTTCTGCTGCTAAATATTGTTGCAGTTATGTTTTTAAATTCATATTTTATTCACTAATAACATCATAGATGAAATATCATGAAGTCAATGTGTATGATAAATGAGGTGTAAAATTCTTGTTTACGATCTTGTCAAAGGTCACACCCTTGCATAAGTAATGAAGATTCTTGGGCTTCGTCATGTGCCCTCCTCTGCATAATAAAGAAATTTATGTTTGCTTGACCTAAACGAGGAAGGTTATATCATTATGACCAAATATTAATGTCATAAATAGTATTTTTTGCTGCTTCTTAGATGTGTATCTTCCTTTTCAGACTTTGTAGATTGACAGAGTCCTGGATGGAACAACTCATGCAAAGAACTGTGGCCAAAGGACAAATAGTGGATGATTTGCTGAGAAGAAGTGCTGGGATACCTGCTGCTTTTATTGCTCTGTTTCTCTCAGAGCCAGAAGGTACTCCAAAGAAGCTCCTCCCACGGGCTTTAAGGTGGCTTATAGATGTAGGTAATGGATCTATGCTGAATCAGATTGAAACTGATAGCTTGAATGGCGACCAATGCGAGTCGAATGGTTCAATGGACAAAAGTAAATCTGTCGAGGCAGCTGAAAGGAATGTTAGTCAGATGTCGTCAAAGATCAGAGATGAGGGTGTCATTCCTACAGTACATGCATTTAATGTTCTAAGAGCTGCATTCAATGATACTAACTTGGCCACCGATACGTCTGGTTTTTCTGCTGAGGCCTTGGTTGTGTGTATTCGCTCTTTCTCTTCGCCATATTGGGAGATCAGAAATAGTGCTTGTCTGGCTTATACTGCTCTGGTTCGTCGTATGATTGGATTCCTCAATGTTCATAAGCGAGAATCAGCTCGACGTGCAATAACTGGGCTAGAGTTTTTTCATAGGTATGATTTTAACTTTTGGATATGATCACTTTAGTTCCTCTGTACAATTGAATCCATTAATGCCAAAATATGTTTACAATTTTATTCCAAGAAATTCACTTAATAGAAAATTGGTTTATTGCTCCACATTAATCTACCACCAGTTTTAGGGGCTTTTGCTGTTCTAAGGAATCATTATTGAGTCAGCAAGACCTTTATGGTGTATTATTGTTGCTGGTTGTGATACACAAGAACAATATTTGGAGATAGATACCTTGTGATTATCTATGTTATCTATGAAATAGGAATGTTGAAAACATTTATTGGATGTTTTCTGCAGAGGCCTAAATAATATATATGCCAACCAAATGCTGTTGGGGCCAACTTGGCAATGTTATTATGTGAAAGGAAACTTTGTTATTAAGAGAATAAAAAGTAGAGAAATAGATGGAATGAAGATTTATTCCTTCAAATTGCTATGATCAGGCACTTGTTGAATTTGGGATGTAGGTAAAATGCATCTTAATATTTTTATGATAATTGAGAAATGGATCTGAATTCTGAAGATAGCAAGGGATTTGGTAGAAAACTCCATCCAAGGATGTATGAGAACCTTCTATTGAGAGATGCTTACTGATTCAGATTAGCTAGCTTTATCCTAATTGCTTCATGATAAATTTTGAAGATATAAAACCATTAATGAGCTTTCACCTAATACTAGCTTATGGTTTGTTTGAGTGTAATCAATAAGTTTATAAGCTTACTGGTGAGTGTACAGAGGTTTCACCTAATGGCACTTATGATGTTGGTACAATCTCCATATTGGGACACGTGTGGGAGTGGTGTCATAAAATTTTTATCATATCACCCGTTTTTTGAAGATGTAATAATTGGTTTCTGTGCTTTAAATTTTAATATCTATATTGTATATTGATAAGTATAGACATTATCATATACTTTTTGTCTTTTGAAAATGGTTCCCTTGGCATTATTAGTTCATTTTTACGTTGCAGAGAGAATTAAAATGGATTGTAACATGGTACAGAGGGAACATTCCAGTTGTGGTCTCTCTTCATAATGTTTACTATTGATTCTTGCAGAATTTGAGACTTGAAACTGGCTCGTGTAAAATTTTTATGAAATCATGGGTTTATGGGCCTATGGGTTCATTATCTCAAGTTTACATGTACATTCAATGGTTTGTAGAGCGCTCCATCCGTTACTAGTATGTATGTTCAGAGATAGTATGAATAGATGACTTTCATATGAAAGTATGAAAAGTTGACAACTATTGACTTTTAACTTGTTTTTGGTGCAAGGTATCCGTCCTTGCATTCTTTTATGTTCAATGAACTGGAAGTTGCAACAGAGTTTCTTGGTCCTGCATCTTCAGGAGATTCAGTATCCAACCAGGGAAACAATCTGCATCCAAGCTTGTGCCCTATTCTGATTCTTTTATCAAGGCTCAAGCCTTCATCAATAGCTGGTGAAATGGGAGATGAGCTAGACCCTTTTCTTTTCATGCCGTGGATTAGGAGGTGTTCAACCCAGAGTAATTTACGAGTTCGTGTTCTTGCATCTAGAGCTCTAACAAGTCTGGTATCAAATGAAAAATTGCCATCAGTGCTCATCAATATTGCTTCAGAGTTGCCTTGTGTAGAAAACCCAGAGAAAGCTGCTACTTCTCCAAACGGTTCGAGTACAAATCATGGTTCCTACATGATTTCCTTCAACTTAATTCATGGAATTCTCTTGCAGTTGAGTTCTCTGCTGGACGTAAATTGTAGAAATCTTGCTGATAACTCAAAGAACGATCATATCACTGGTGAATTGATCCAAATACTTACACCTAGGTCATGGCTTGCAAGACCTACTCATTGCCCTTGCTCTATCCTCAATGAAACATATTTAAAGGTTCTGGATCATATGCTTAGTATTGCAAGAACATGCCAAATAACCAAACATTTCTATCCCATTCGCAACCTACTTTTGGAGTTGTCAGCAGAATGCTTAGATTTAGAGTCTAATGGCCTGTCATATTATGACCCAACTGTTGCTGAACTTCGTGAACAAGCAGCCATTTCCTATTTTAGTTGTTTGTTCCAAGTATCCAATGATGAGGAAGAGGTAATCCATATGCCACTGAGACATTCTCTTCCCAGTTCAAAATCATTGCATAAACATGAAATAGAGAATGCTTGGGCTGGTCTTTTGGATAGGTTGATTCGCTGCTTGTCAGACTCATCATATGAAGTTCGACTTGCAACACTAAAATGGCTGCTGAAATTCCTAAAAGCAGCTGATTCTGGAGGTAATGTCTATGATCTTTCCAGTGATGACATCAGGGTTGTTCTGCTCTGGTCCAAAACTAACCTTCATGGAACCTTGGTGAAGATTTTGGCATCAGAGAAGAACCATAGATGTACATATTACATTTTGAGGATCCTTGTAGCTTGGAATTTGTTGCAGTTTGAAAAAGCTAGCCATGACAAATGTATTGGCACAAATTATGTTGGTGAAATGGGCCTTGACTCTGTGTACAAATTTTGGAGTGAATTAGTTTCCTTGTACAAACAAACAAGACATGCAAAGACCCGAGAAACCCTTGTTTGCTGTTTGGGAGTATGTGCCAAGAGAATTACTAAGTTATTTGCAAGCGTTTCTCTTAATGAAGGAATGGAGAAGCTTGTTGTTGGTGGTTATATTAATCAGGAGGAAATGCTTGGCTGGTTGTTTGAATGCATTGTTTTCTTCTGTAACATGATTAAACAGTGCAGTTCATCATCTGAACCAGCAAGTATGCGCAAGGCAGCAGCTGAATCCTTGATAGCATCTGGTTTGCTTGAGCAAGCTGTGCTCGTTGGCTTGTCTGTTTCCAATAACTGCATTCCCTCGGGCACTCCATCTTCTGGTTTTGTAAAGAATGAAGCTGTGAATTTGTATGCTCGTCAAGTACTAGATGCGTGGTTCACATGCATCAAGCTTCTGGAAGATGAAGATGACTCTGTTAGATTGAGACTTTGCTCAGATGTTCAAAAGTGTTCTACTTCTGAAAGATTGAGCAGCAGCTCTCCTGCTGGATCGGTTCCAATCCAAGTAGATAGGGTGATAAGATTCGGTTTTGACCATCTCTCTTCCATCTTTGGTCACTGGATTGATTATTTTGATTCTCTTTGTCAATGGGTATTGCATGCTGCAGGCCATGTAACATCTCAAGGAGATCTTGTGAGGCGGGTTTTCGACAAAGAAATTGACAATCATTATGAAGAGAAGCTGTTGATCAGCCAAGTTTGTTGCTCCAACATGGAAAAGCTACCTATTCTGAAGTCCTGGGCTAAAAAAGATGAATTCAGGAGTTATTTACATGGGTGGAGGATGAGATTTTTCCATCAATTGGTGTCATATGCTGAAGAGCATCTCGGGAAAGAGGAGGGGAATGATTGGATAGGAGGTGTGGCTAACCATAAAGATGCATTTTTGCCTTTATATGCAAATTTGCTTGGTTTCTATGCCCTCTCCAACTGCATTTTCACCGTGCTTGGCAGTAATGATGCCAAAATTCTTCTATCTGATGTAGACATGCTTGGAAGAGCCATCAATCCATTTCTTAGAAACCCTTTAATTTCTAACCTATATATGTTAGTCCTAAAATCACACAAGAAAATGACTAGTGATGTTGCTGACAGCTTATTCCCTGGGATGGTAGATGACTCTACCTGGGAGAGTTATAATGCTTATTTTCTTCTTTGCTAGGAATTGTATACTAGTTGTAATTTCACAGGAAAGCCATTTATGGAAGGCTTAGGGAATTTTCCAGTAGCTTATTCACTGATAATTATGCTGAGCAGTTGTATCTATATTTTTGTTGTTGAAGAAGCTCATTTTTTAATTTAGTCCAGTGACGTGTTCTGTAAGTTATTGTCTTGCTACTCGGTGCTAATCAAACCTGTGGCCAGTATGTGTTGTGGTCCATCGATTCATGACTGATAAATTTTTGTCCCTCAATGAAATTCTTGTTGAAAACTGGTTTGAAAGTGAATGTTTCCTTCATATTCCCTAGTTTGTATGTGTTTTTGTCCGAGTTTTAGTCTCCTTGCCCATTTACCAGGTAGAAGGATGCATATGGTTACTATATTACAGTTATCCCAATAAAATTGTATTATTCGTGCTTTTAGTACATACGGTTACAAGTTTGCTGTTGGATTTTGCTATATATTTTTGCTCTAAATCTATGCAAGAACTTGACCTTTTTCACAGAATGAAGGAATCAATCAATTTTATTGGGTGAGAAGCAAGCTTGCCAAGGTTGAAAGCTCAAGTTTCTGATGTTAAGGGTGTCACGATGGAGAATATTGAAAAGGTACATATGCTTCCTACTTGGCTGCGCTGGCTCATAGGAGGATATGTTATTACCACAGATCAAATTAGTAAATCACAGGATTTGTATTTTACAAAGCAAAAATGCGGTTATATTTGGAATTTCAAAAGCAACAGAGAAACAGCCTGTAACAATGTGGATCTGGGTGTTGGGTTTATAGAGAGGGAGCAGCCTGTAATAATGAGCAGGGGAAGGGTTGCATTGTGAGAGAAACCGTGGACGTAGATTTTTTTTTTAAGTTTTTATTTTATTGTTGATTCAATCCAAAATATCGAGAAGCTGATTAAGGAAACTAATCGATACCTTGTTACCATTTTCTCTCAAGTCTGGACGGATGCCCGGTTTTGTGTGACTATCTAAAAGAATAGGTCAAAGGGTCCTTTTCTTGGGTTTGGGCCTTTTCTTTCAGTCATTGTGTCGTGATTCCAAAATTTTGCAGAGAATCTCGTGCAGGGATGCGCAGGTTTCTGAGGGGAAATGAGACCTTGATTGTGGGAGTGGGTTGACGAGACGTAAAGCGGGTTTTACTCTCTTGGGCCCCTAAACTATCCTAACATATCACTCCCCACTTGATTGTTCTACAATCATCCTATCTCTATATTTGGTATTTCTTCCTACTACTATTAGTCCAAGGAAAAGGATTGTTTCTTCATTTGGTTAATAATTCAGAGGTTTGGGCCATGGGAAGGTGGCCTGTCCAGGGGCGTCAGTCTAGTATCTTGAGAAGGCAACAATTTCCCGACCCAAAAAACAAAAGAAAAGAAGGCAACAATTTCAGACAACCAAAAAAAGTAAAAAAAAAAGCAACAATTAAGGCTCCCTTGGGCCACCTCTTACATGTCCATCCATCATGAACAAGGAACCATCTCTCCAAAGCCTACCACACCACATAAGAATAGTTCCCAAGGGATCTTGAGTAAGTGAGCCCCCCTTTCAAAGTTTTGGAGTGTACCATCCAAACACCTATTCCTTGGGGTCGACTCTATACACCCTTTATTGCCTAACTATTATATTTAATTTAACCATTAGTACACATAATCCATCCTTAGAGAAATAGTTCTGATCAATTAATCCCCTTGCACATTGTGAATGAATGGCATCCATAAGGTGCATCTTTGACAAGGTTAAGAATTACTTTCAACTATTGTTCCCCTTTCACTCTTCAATGAACGGTTAGGTGGTGGTTTCAATTTCCTCTTCTATCTTGTTCTTCCTTTTCTCTTAAAGTGTATGAGGTGATATTCAAAACCCCTCCCTGTCTTCTTTTATTTTGTTTTCTTTCCTTCTCATAACACACAGCCCTTATTTCAAATTTCACATGCCCATATTCTTTTTCCTTGTTAGCCACTTTCACCATCATTTGAACCTGAAACCCTTTCAAGTTCTCGTTTGTACACCTAATGACCCGTACTAAGACCACCTCTACCTCTCTAACTCATGTATAGGACACGGGCTCATCCTCCGCTTGAGGTGTCATCCTCTAAGGAGTTTGACATGTAATCTTCAAAGGGGGAAGAAGTTGTCCTCCATAGGGTCCCTCCCTCAGCCTGATTGATTGTATTGGAATTGTTGCCCACTCCCCATGCTCGTCTCAAGTCATGCAACTGTCAATGGGCTATCGATTTACCCATCCTCAATAGGCCTTTCCGCATCTCCCTTGTTCGGTTCTTTGTTAAATGAAGACCCTTCACTCTCCTTGGTGGCCCCTTCTGAGCAACATGTATTACATGCTCCTCCTAATAACCCAACCTTCGTAAGGTCTTTCGCTCCTCAAATCCTTCTGTTTCATCAAGAATTTCCTTGGACGCATGTCAACTTTTTTGCTCTCGTTTTTACTAGTGAGCTTTGGTCAATTTATTTAGACCACATTTTTTCAAGGGACTTTCATTTCCAAATAGCCTCAAGGAGGTTGGTGTAGCTGAAGCTATTTGGAGTCCCAAAAAGTCTATCATCACCCACTATTCTATTGACATTGAGGCTTTCGTGCAAAGGTGGAGCCATCTTAATCACACATTCGTCACATGTTGGGGCCAATTTAATGCCCTTCTTGAGGATGTAGTGGTATTAATGAAACTGTATGCCTTCGATGATTTTGATTCAACTAGTTATAGGCAATCAAGCCACATTCTTTACATGTTGAACAATTTGAAAGCAAGCTTGGTAGAGGCTCTTCCCATTCTTGTGCTCTTTCCTGAAAGGAAGGCAAAACTCCAACACAATTGGCAAGACACCCTATCAGGCTAATATACAAGAAGCCAAAGAACACTCCCGTATGAGGAAAAAGGATCAGTTATAACAAATCTAGGGATAACTTTGGGGTAAGAGCAAAGATGCCAAAAATCCTAGATGTCTTCCACCTTCTAGCCTAAATCATGACACATCTCTTACAAAGGGGCTTGATAAATGTTGTGCAAACATTCAACCCTGGGATAATGGGAAGAGGTATAGGAGTGAAAGCGAAAATCTTCCTTTCTATCAATGACTCTAAGCAAAGGACACCTAGGGTGTCCACCCGATTAACCTTAAATGCAAGGTTCTAAGGCAATTTCTTCATCTAAAACCATCTTAGGACAACCCAATCAATCATAAGGAAGGAAAATGTTCAAACAAGAAATGAAACAAGAAGACATCATCAATGTAGCTATTTACCATGAATTTACCAAAATAAATTTTGAATTGTTATTGAAGTTGGTCAACTATTGCATAAGGCTACCTAAGAATAAAGGGGCCAAGGGGAGTCTCTCATCCTCTACTAAAAGAACTACAAGTAGGAATGTTGCTAAACCCACCACATCCTCTAGGGACGGGCAAACATGTATTTACTCAACCAAAAGACGACAAAGCCACACGTCGAAGAGGTTGATGAGTGATAGGACCATGCCTAAAAGGGGAGTCCTCATCAAGAAAATCGCCAACGAAATACCATAGCCAATTTACAAAGGTATAATTATAGTTTCACGCTTCTTTCTTTTACCCTTCTCCCCTTTGTCACCCTTGGGAGGAGGAGCGAACGAATTGCCAACCCTTGGAGTTTGGCCTTCCTTTCAGTAAAAGAGCACAAGAATGATGAGTGGCCCTCGCCAAACTAGCTCTCAAACTTCACCATGTCAAGAATGTGGCTTGAGGCCTTATAACTAGTCACGTCAAAATTGCTGAGGGGAGTTTCACCAATACAACTATATCCTCAAGACGAAAGGTAAATTTGCCCTAACATTTGATGAATGTGTGAGTAAAGTGGCTTCACCTCGGCACCAAAGCCTTAATGTCAAAAGAACAGCTAGTGATTACAGACTTTGGAAGCCCAAATAGCTTCGGCTACACCAACCTTCTTGAGGCTATTTGTAAACGGCAAGTCCCTCGAGAAAACGTGGTCCACCCACATTGTCCAAAGCTCACTAGTAGAAATAAAAGCATAAAGGTTGACATGCATCCAAGGAAATTCTTGACAAAGCAATTAGGATCTGAGGAGCAAGGACATATATATGAAGAGCATTGCGTAGGTAGGAAGAGCATGTAACACCCATTCCCAGAATGGGCCATTGGCGAGGACGGTGAAGAGTCTTCGTTTAACAAAGCACTGAATGAGAGAGAAGCATAGAAAGGCCTATTGGGGATAGGTAAATAGATAGCCCATCGACACTTGGATAATTAAGAAGGATCAGCATAGGAGCAGGCAACAATTCCCAAACCTCGATTGTAGCGTTGAGGGACCCTGGAGAGGATAATTTCTTCTTCGTCCTCTAAAGATCACACGTTGGACTCCTTGGAGGATGACGTCTCAAGCCAAGGCATAGAGGACGAGCCCATGCCCTTTGCACAGGCTAGAAAGGTGGCAGTGGACTTGGTACAGGCCATCAAGTGTAAAAGCGGGAACTTGAAAGGGTTTGAGGTTCAAAGGATGGTGAAGGCGACAACGGGAAAAGGAAGATGGGTATGTGAAATTTGAAATAAGGGCTAGGTGTGTTATGAGAGGGAAAAAAATAAAAAAGAAAAAGAAAAAGAGGCTTTAAACATCACCTCATGTGCATTTAGGAGAAGGGGAAGTACAAGATAGAAGAGGACCTTGAAACAGCCTAAAAATTCATTGAAGAATGAAAGGGGAACAATAGTTGAAAGTAATTCTCAAGACTAAAAGTGACAAGTGAGATGCACCTTATGAATATCATTTGTTCACAAAGTTCAAGGGGGTTTATTGATCAAAATCATTTCTCTAAAGATGGATTATGTGTACTAATTGTTAAATTAAATATAATGGTAAGGCAATAAAGGAGTCCAAAGTGGACTTCAATTGTTCTCCTTCTCTTAAATGCACATGAGCTGTTATTTAAAACCCTAAGAAAGTCTCAATTGTTGCCTTCTCAATTGGTGCACTCCAAAACCACGAAATACTTGGACTCACTCACTCTAAATCTAATCCCTTAGAAACTATTCTTTATGTGGTGTGGCAAGCTTTGGAGAGTTGGTTCCTCTTCATGATGGATGGCCATGAAAGAGAAGGTCCAAGGGTCCTCAATTATTGCCTTTTCAACGCACTCGACTTACGCCCCTAGGTAAACTACATTCCCATCACCCTCACTTTTGAATATTTAACCAAATGAAGAAACAACCCTTTTCCTTGGGTTGATAACAGTAGGAAGAAATACCAAAACTAAAGATAGAAGCACAGTAGAACAAACAAGAGCGGAGTGATGTGTTAGGATAGTTTAGGGGTGCAAGTAAGCAAAACCCACTTTATGTTTCGTCAACCTACTCTCGCACTCAGGTTGTCATATCCCTTCACATAGCTGTACATCTCTACACGAAGATTTTTTGCAAAACTTAGGGATCCCAACATAGTGACTAAAAAAAAGAGGCCTTCTATTTTCTTGAAACAAAAAAAAAAGAATGAAACAAAAAGTAAAAAAAATATAACTTTTTGACTTCTGAAAAAAAAATCATAAATGGTATGGAAATGGATTCTTATTCTAGTTACCTTATATAGAACAACGATATTTGAACACTCTAAAATCTCAAATACCTAGACACCCCCATAAAAACATGTTATCCACTTTTGCTTTTATATTCCATTATTTTCTCTCCACATCTCCCCTTTATTTTCTTTTGGAATGTTGAGTGTCTCTTTATTTTGGGATGTTTAATGAGTTAAACATCATTTTAATTATTGACTTTACACTCGTGAGTTATTCACTTTGACTTTAATATGAGCCAAATTAGTTTTGACATTACAATGTCAAAAACTAGTTTGACTGAATCATTTAAAATACAAAAACTGAAACCATTCACATGTGTAAAGTCATGATGTAAAACACTTCATTAGGGTGTTCAAAACATATTTAAATCGAATTAAAACTGAAAACCGATTCAAAAAAATAAAAACCGATCAAAACTGAAATTAATCGGTTTGAATTGGTTCTTAATTTATAAAAATCGAACCAAACTGATCGGTTTTCTTTTCTTATCTTCAAAATGAACCAAACCAAACGAACTAGTAACATATTACATTAAAAATTTTATTTATTAATTAGATTATTACTTATCAAAATTTCTCATCCATACCTAAATTTGTCTCATATTTTAACTTAAAAATTAGGATTTTCAATTACACATTAATTCTTTTAATTTAATCAACATGATTTTTGTTCAAATCTTTTATAATTGTTTAACTTATTAATTAACAGTATGATATATTAGCATAAATTTTAAAATTAGCTTAGACCTTATAATTATATAGTTTTATAATAACGACTATTCTAATTTAATGTTGTTTATAATTACTTTGTTTTACATTCTATAAATTTTTTAGCAAAAACCAAAAATCGAACTAAACCAAACCAAACCGAACTAACGGACGGGAATGGCTCGAACCGAAGAGGCGGAACCAGACCAAATTAAACCAAACCAAACCAAACCAAACTAAACCGAATCGAATAAAACCGAATCAAAATAAAAAATTTTCAATTGGATAAGTAGGTTTTTACCTCGAAATCGAACAAACCAAACCAAACTAAACCAAATCGAATCAGACTAAACCAAACCAACTGGACCAAGCTGAACGCTGACCGAATGGCAAACCGACTGGACCAACCGATAGAATTGGACCAAAGTGGCCGAACCGTGCCCGACCGAACCTGATGAGCAAATTGAAAACAAACCGAGCTGGACTGACCAAGCGGCAGAGGATGGAATGAAGCGACCAAGCCCGAGGGCGGACCAAGGCTGAACCGAACCGAATGACCGAACCGAACTGACCAGACCGGATTGAATGGAACCGAACCAAGCCAAGGACCAAGCGGAACCGGACCGAGTCGGACCAAATGAAGCGAACAGGCCAGACCGAGGCGCTGAACAGGCCAAGCCGACGAACGGACTGAAGCAGCAAACCAACCCAAACCAAACCGGTGTCCTTGAACTGAATTGAACCAAACCAAATCAAACGAACTAAGCCGCTGAATTGAACCAAGTCGAAACCAAGCAAACCAGAGCTGACTCGACCAAATTGAACCAAGCCAAACCGAACTAAATCGAATGAACCAAGCCAAACCAAACTGAGTGGAACGAACCAAGATAAGCCAAACGAAACGAATTGGACCAAATCAAGTGGACTGGAATGGACCAAGCCGAATGAAGCCAAACAAACTGCCGAACCAAACCAAATGGCAAAACTGAACTAAAGCGAATAAAACAAACCAAACCAAACCAAACCGAACCCAAACCAAACCGAACCAAAACCAAACCAAAATTAAATGAACAAATTGAATTATGAAGGAACCAGCTGAATAAACCGATTCAAACCGCTGGCTGAATTGAAACTCAACGGAATCCAAAACCAAGCAAACTGAAATAAATTCCTTAATTGGATTGGTTGGTTTTTACCTCAAACGAATCAAACCAAGCTGTAAACACGGCTTACTTAATATATCATTTGCACTAAGATAAGGAAGTTAGACTAGATGTCACACAATGTTGGAAAACAACATATAAAATAAGAAAAATGTGAAAAATAATATAAAGCGGTATAAAGTAAGGGAAACAAGGATGTTGATGTTGGCTTTCATTGGTTATGGGATAGGGGGCATGGCAAGGCAAGTGATATGAGATGATCATTTCCTTCCACCTTTCTCAAAACAAATCATATGATACGATGAAAACAAAAACCAACCTCTGACTCTCACAAAAGCTTCTTAGATTAGATTAACTAACCTTCTCACTCTTCATCCCCCCTTTCTCTCTCTAAGATGAGATGAGATGAAAAATAACAAATTAGTTAATTAATTAATTAAAATATTGATTAATTCTTTCTAAACACTGACTCTAATAATTTTGTAATGGAATCGTCGTCACCTATTCTCCTCGGGCTCGTTAGGGGAGTGCCTTGGAAAGCCATCCAAGAGCTCTAGTTTCACCAACACCACGTCGCCACTCTTCACCACCACTCCTCGTCGAAATGCCCTCTGCGCGATCATGGCCCTCGACGAGTCGTGCGTGGCCCATGCCATTGGGAACCTGTGCAACGTTCCTCCTTTCATATAGCGTGAGAGTTGGCATTGGCATCCTCTTTCGCGCCTTCAAGCTCGTTTGCCGCGGTCTTACTCATCCCTCCTCGATCTCAAGGTCAATTAACGCTAAATTCCCCAATCACGGTGATGGATTTTTTTTTTATCAATGCTAAGATTTTAGGTGAAATCAGGGTTCGAATTTCATAATTTTTTTTGGTGTTTTAGTCCCGCTAATGATTCTTTTAATTTGATCGAATATTGCCGATGTTGGAAATGGGAAGTTTATGAGTGACAAAGATTCATTTTCTTCTAAAATTCATTAATTCAGTGTGCGAGTGAACAATCTTATTTTTTTTCCCTTTGGGGAGTGAGTTTTAATAAAAATAAGTGTGTGTTTAGTTCTGCACTCTAGAATTGTTTCTAGGAAGAATTGATTCTGTTATAATTGCTTTTGTTAGAATTGATCTTAAAACGAAGTGGTTTATGTTTGATAATTCTTATAAAATTGATTTTGACAAAAAGTGAGAAATTTTCACTCTTCCAAAATCAATTCTAAAAGCAAGGATTGATTATGAAATTTAGTAACCAAACAAGATTAAAGAAAAATTTAGAATCACTTCTGGGAGGCAAAATCAATTTTAGGCCCTTCCAACTGAAATCTAAACATGCTGTTAAATCGACTACGAAGTGAAGAAATCAGGAAATTGCGCTTTCGAATTTCTTAATATTTGATACAGCAAAGTATTCCAAGTTATTGAAGTTGTTGTTGCCCAAAGAAGAAATCAAACATGTCACGCACATTTTTACATTAAATGTTGGAGTTTAATTGCGACGTATTGATAGTATAAACTTTTTTATTGCTATCATTTAATACAATCATTTTCTTTGCAAATGGAAATAATCTGTCCTCAAATTATCTATTTTCTTGTCTCCTAATTATTTATTATCATGTGAAAGATAGTATTATATATTTGATAACTATTTTAAATTTTTAAATTTCTTTTTATTCTTATCTTTCATATGACAATAAATAATTAAGATGACAGATAATGGAACACAATTTGGGTGCAAATGATTTCTGTCCTTCATTTACTTAACCTTTTAAATCATAGATGTCAAAGTTAACAATGCATGTAACAACATATCAACAGATAAGATTACAGAAATTTATACAATGAATCAATATCAAATCCTAAATGTCAAATATTCATGTGAGTTAGGATTTGCCTCTAGTTTTTATTATCATTTTCATTTTCACGTCAAATTCAAGTTTGATTTGTAATTGTATTTAGGGATCGCAAATACTGACAGATTGAAGGATCTTTTACAATGAACTTTATATTAGTTTCGGTAATTTGTTCTAACATAAAAATTTTTTTAACGCTCATATACAAGCCACCTTGAAGAAGGAAGATCGATTGGCTTGCGTATACTAGTACCAATCATGTAAATATAAAATGCATCCTCAGAAAATCTGTTAAAAAGCCTAAACGTATTTGATTCTTCTAAAAATACACGATTTAAGGGCAAAATGAAGGCCACTAATAAAATTAATTCATTCTAAATAATCGGTTGAAACTATTTCTTTTTCTTTTATAAAAACAAGAAGATTTTGAGTTTTACGATTCCAATCCCCCTTATTCTTATATAACTTTTCTATTCGAATTCTTTAAAAAAACAGGGAAATAAAAAGAGGAGGATTAGTCCAGATATTTGATTGTATCTTTAATCTTCGTCACTCCTTCCTATGCCAATAACTAGACTAGAATGGGAAAAAAGGGAAATATCAGTGCATCCCCCAAAAAAAAAAAAATTGATCTCTATCAAGAGACCCACTAAAGCCCTGAATCATAGTACTTATCATTGGTACCACGGAGAGAGATGATTTTAGATCTTGTATTTTTTTTAATCCTCCTTTTTGTTTATTATAATTTGTAATCTATAATTGAATATAATTAGATGGTTATTTCGTTAATAACCACTTGGATTTCCTGCTAAATTCCTAGTTCAAATTGAAGTGTACAACAATTTATTTCGAGAGGGACAGCATGTCAGCCCCAGATTTAATTTTTTGGGTATTACTAGTGATAAATATTAAAAGAACATAAAGTGTGTGAGTGAGGTGATTTTCACAAAGTGGGTGACGTGGGTGAAACTGAAAATTACTGCATGAGATATATTTTTTAACTTCATATGATAATTTTTAGACTATTAAATAATAAATAATATGTTCACACCTGAAAAAACATTCCAATGAAATGAAACACCAAGACCCAAAGTAGTTACCAGCTCTAAACTCCAATCCCCTTATAATTATGCTACAATATGGTATAGATTATAAAAATCCATGCTAAAATCAGTACATCTATTTAGACAAAGCTTTAGCTAATCGTTGACTAATGCTTAATTCAAATCACTTATACATTTGTCTAAAAGAAAATGTTCAGATGGGATGAGTTTAACTTAATATGGTCCTAGCCTGCCTCCTTTCACTTTCTCATTTCCCAAATCTACAAAGCCTCCTTCGTAGCTAAAACACTTGAAAAAAGCAAAAGGTTGTAGCCCAAAACATTCAACCCCGGATCAAAGGAGTCAGCATAGAAGAGAATTAATGGGAATCCCAGAATTGTAACGAAATTTCTAGACTACATTTGAGTACAAAACAGCAAACTTGCAGCACCACAACAATGCCAGGATATGGTCATCTACAAAAACAAACAGCATGCAGGTTGCCCCGGCCTGTGGTTGGCTTTTTCTCTCTAGGGATGTCACTATGCTTTATTCGCAATGTGGCCCTTTTTCTTTTGGTCGCGTCTAACTTGGTCTAATCCACGTTGTTGGCTAAAAGTTTAATGAAATGTTGCAAATCCCTGGCACAATTTGTTAGTATATTGCAGCAGTGGTCATTATTACCTGCATGCCAAAAATGATGCCACAAAAGTTAGGAAAACATTATTATAGACTCGAGTTTACCATGGATTTTACAGTAACACAACATCAACCAGTGATTTTATAACATCCATACAATTATGAGTTTAAATTATGGTTCGAAATTTGGATGGTTAGTTTGTTACCATGTTGTAAGATTCACCGTGAACCCGAGACGACAACAGCATTACTCCAAAAAGTTATGGTATATGTAGAGGGGAACAATAATTTACCGGATATAGGAATCAGAGGATAGATTCATAGAATAAAGTGAAACTTAAAAATGAATTTATTTTTTAACTGATTTTCCTATGAGACTCAACAATAATGATTGTTGCTAGTGGAATCTTACTCCATACCGTAGTAAGTGCACATCCCCTATAAAAACAAGTTTAGGCCACAAATGAATATGTACTCCATTACCCAAGAAGATAACTGGAAAGTTAAGACAATTTAGTATAAGGGAATATTAACATACGTCAACTAAAGAAGGCGCCATTGAAATACAAAATAAATGCAGTTTTTTCATACCGGTTTCAGGAACTTTTATATGATAATCAAAATTAGATATATATCAGTTCGGCAAGGTGTCTACTTGGTTTTGTATGTTTTCAAGCTTAAAGAGCTAATCACGCAGAAAATACATCTCAACTCTTCCTCTCCTGTAGAAGTGCGAGACAGCTAAAAACTAGAATAGAATAGCAGAATTACCATATTATGCTGCTACTTTCTTTGACTGCTCATTCTGCAAGGAATTATCTTGCCATTTCCTGAATAACAGAAAAAATAATTCATAGTCAGAAACTAAAGAAATATGCAGGAGACATCATTTAATTAGCTAATATCATGAGATATACAGAAGACAAATCTATGAAGCTGCATATTTAGAATTTCAAAGACTTGTAGTCAAGAGCAGAAACAACTAGCTAGTAGATTTTTATTTCTTTTTGAGAAGTTGTGACTTTTTTCCCCTAAATCATAAGTTATAGACATAATAAACAACTCTGTTCTAGGTGTCCTTATCATTACTATTTTGTTCATGTTAGAGTATAAAACTATTCATGTGCCTCTACCCATTAACTTAAGCTTTTGGGAGAGAAGTTTCATTACATGGTATTGGAGCCACTATGACCGAGTGGTCATGGGGTTTGATCCTTATTACCCTCATTATAAATTGGTCATGCTTCAAGCCCAAAAGAAGCATTCGGAAAAGAGGCGTGTTAGAGTATAAAACCATTCATGTACCTTGATCCATCAGCTTAAGCTTTTGGGAAATATGGTTTCATGACAGTTTGATTCCATTATTCACAACCATGTTCTACAAAGGCCCTTCACAGAGTGTATGATACATAGTTCCACTCATACAAAGCTTTTCAAAAAGTTTACATGTTTACGCTGACACGTTCAAAGGATAAATGAGGCATAGATCATGGCTCCTATCCAAGATGCATTTCTATCTATTTATATTAGACGTGTACAAATGACAAAATAAGGCAGAGATCAGTGCTTTTAGTGAATATTCATAATCAAATCGTCTTACAAAGAAACCTAATAGCATAGCAGAATGAGGTAATTGGATTAGTCTCAGAAGTCCAAAGCTCTGTGAAAAAGCTCTCCTCATTGGACAGTGTAATAGTTTAATAAGTGTTAGTATCTCAAGCTGTTCATGTTTTTGTATTATTCCAAAAAAAAAAAAAAAAGGCATTCACTTTATTTCAGTGCTTTCCTGAATCTTATTGTAGTTAGGATATTTTTATAGTATATCTTCAAATTTGGGAGAGTCAGAACCACCCATCCTCCCCTGTAGTGCTTTAAGCAACCACCATTTATAAGCCTGACTGATGAGCCAACAGAAGTATAGAACATGCCACCATAATCAGCCAGGTGCCTTTCAATTAGATTATCAGATAAAATGAGTTATGTGCTATGATTATAAAAAACAGCCGTTCGTTTAAATAAAGGAGAGATACTGTAATTCCACATGATGAAAATAAATGAACACTTAGATAAGGTATACATCCAGAAGAACTTACTTGTCATTTAATTTAAAAAACGACTGTGGCCTTGGATAACCACTTTCCTTTTTCTCGGTTTTCAATATGACCTCACTCCTGGGTTCTGTTTGCCCTTCACTTTTTTCAGTTTTTGGTTTCCCTTTATTCCTTGATTCCGGTTTCCAATTAGCTTTAACAAGAGATTGAGCCAGTAAGTCAGCTATGTCTGAGGCCATTGCCTCAGCTTTCTTCACATATGGAAATGTTTCCTCATTGAAGTGGTTTGACAACCACAAATACATAGACAACACCTGATGCCTAGTCTCAAGGTCGAGAAGTTCTGCATCATTCCGAGCAGAGTTTTTTGGCATGCCCATAGCTATATTGACAGGGAGCCTCTGACTGAACGTCGTAGCAAATCTAAGTAAGTGGTGCATGGCTTTTGGGTCTCTAACATTAACAGGAGCAAAACAGAAGTTGAAACGATCTTCAAGAGACAATCTCTGGATCCTCTCCAACATATTAGCAATCTTCTTTATGTGATCATGTCGACACAAGAAGTATGACCCATCCAAACGGCAACTTTCACCAAATTTTTCTAGTAGCCGGCTGAATGTCATATTAGGAAGTTGACTGGCAAACAATTCAACCTGCTCATAAAAAGGAAACAAACCCACCTTCTTAACATCATCAAAAGGTTGTTTCAAACACTCAATCAAGTAATCCAAATCATCTAAATGCAATGTAGTGGTGAGACCATCGGGATAGAGGCATCCTCTCCGACCAGCTCTCCCTGCAATTTGCTTAACCTGTGATGCTGGGACGGGAACCATTTTGTCACCATTGTACTTTGAAAGGCCATTAAAAATCACCCTTCTAATGTTAAGGTTCAGGCCCATTCCCACTGCATCACTAGCTACTAGAACGTCATATTCATTACTTTGATCATTGAACAAAGTAGCTTGCTGCCTACGAGTTTCTGGTGGCAAGGCACCATATATAACACAACAACGATGTTTGGTCTGTTTCTCGATTGCCAACTTTACCTCAAATATCTCTCTCCTAGAAAGCAACCACACAATCACCAGACCGAATGTTTTGAAGATTACCAAGCAGGGTCTTTGCTTCAACCACCAATGGTTTGAACCTTTCATAATGTTGCTCATACAATTCGTCTCCTATGTCTTGGCAGATCTTTCTAACAATATCCAAAACACTAGGATCACCACACAAATGTATCTCGTCAGCCTTCAAGCCCAGGAGTGCCCTCGTCCATGCATACCCCCTATATGGATCTGACATCATCTGAATCTCATCAATAATGGCCACATCGTACAATTCTTGCGTGACACCATTTCCACAGTACACGCAACATGATTTGAAAATGGGACATGCTTCTTTTCTTGCCCAGTTAGTAGACTGCAATAAACGCCATTGGCATTAACCTTATCAAAAACTTCCATAGCCAGCAACCTCAGAGGACTGCAATAAATCCCCTTCTTGGCCTCCATAAAACGTTGCAAAGCATTATATGTCTTACCACTATTGGTAGGCCCACAATGATAAATTATCTTGCGTTTCATAGCCCGTGCAAACGGAAACCAAGTGTGAGGCTTCGTGAGGTCCGCCATCTCAACCATACTCCTAAACCTCTTGATCTCATCAGGGAAATTCTCCAAACAAAACTCGACAAATATTGGAAACAAAAACTTCACAGCAGCATCACATGGCCCTAGCGCCACCAAGTACCTAACAACATAAATAGGGCATTTCTTCCTCAAAAAATTCTGGAACTTGTGTGCAGCAGTGGGGAAAAATGACAAACCAATGTAAATAGCAAGGGCCTGGTTGGAAGCCCAACCTGATTTGCCAAAGTAATTGCACACTTCTATCAGCTCTTCCACCTCTACTTTTTCCAATTTTGCGCCCCTTTGGGCGTCGCGAATCTCGCGGTACAATTTGACAGGGTCACATGAAGCCACGTGCACAAATTCCTCCCCCTTCTTATTGTTCTCTAATTCATCACTACTTATGCTACTACTCTCTACAGAATCAGCTACATCCTCAGCTATATTCAAATTGCATTCATTACTATCACCATTTGCAACAGCCACATTCTCAGAAAAAGCACAAACACCATCACTAACCTCATTTCCATCGAAACTAACGCTCTTACCGAAATCGGCGTCGAATTCGTAATCCTGTTCCGCTACAGCGGAGGTGCCCTTCTCGGCGCTGTCGTCGGCGGCGGAAAACGGCCTCGTGGGGAGGATTCTTCCGCCTGAAAGGTTCCAATTTTGGAGGAAACTCGCGGGAAAACTAGGGTTCCGCAAGTGGGTCGAGAAGGGTCGAATTGGGGCATGGAAATGGTGAAATTGGGGAATTGAAGTGTTGAAGTGGTTGTTGGAGAGAAGAAGAATCTTGAGCCTGTGAAGGGTTCTCTTGCGGGTGGACAAGTTGAAGAGAGATCTTGCCATTGGAAAATGGAGGCATCAAGGGGAAAATCAATTGAAGGGAATCAATGAAAGAGGGCACAACAGTGAGGTATTAGAAATTAGGGTTTTTTTTCATTTGATTAAATAAATTTTTATTTTTATTTTATATTTGAACAGAAGTTAGAGGATGAATTGGTTAGTGTCAATTGAAATGAAAATTGGGTTGTGGAGTGTATAGAAAGGGAAAGGGAAAGGGAAAAGAGAGGAGAGGAGCAAATGGAGGGAAAGGTCTGGCTAGGATTAAACCCTAACATTGGGGTTTTCTTCTCGTCGTAACAATGGTTGGTTCACAGTAACAGGTGCTGCCATGAAAAATGGTACATGGATCAGGCTTTAGCCTTGGACATGGATCTTCCCATGGGCCTTTGCCCAAGACCAGTGAGAAAATAAATAAATAATCTTTTTTATTCTAACATTTTTAAATTTAATATGATTTTAATAAAAAAATTTATATCAATTTAGTTCTAATATTTTTAATTTTAATATGAATTTAATTATTTTTTATCTTCATTTTAAAGTAAGGCCTAAATTGATGTAAAAATAAAAAATGATAAGAGTAAATTATATCAAAATAAAAGATATTAGAAGTAAATTTATGGTAAAAGTATGGTTACGATAAATTAATATAAATTTTTTTTATTAGAATCAAAATGATGTCAAATTAAAAATATTAAGAAAAAAATTATTTTTTATTAAAAAGATAGGCAATATAAATTATGATGATATTTTATGGGAAGTGATTTACCTAAAAAATGAAATATTGGTTAAGATGTCAAAATAAATCCGCGCTCTCACAGACCCAGGTCAAAAATGGGATGGGGGTTGCAGTCAAAATGAAATAATTAATGTAATGGTCAAGGGATTTTAACGGTTGGCAAGCGGGTAAAAAAAAAAATTCAAAAAAATAATTTTTAATGTTTTGATGAATTTTTTTAAAAATATTTTTTATTTATGTATATCCAATTTTTTAAGGTTAATAATAATTATACACTAACTTTGACTAAAAATGTTATTGTTAATAATGTTATTTGTGAGTTATGATACTGTTTTATTTTTAAGTTTTAACTTTGATAAATAATATCAACTATACAAGTGATATTATATTGGTAAGTGTATATATTTCTTACTTTTTTCTTTTTTGGTTATATATTACTTTTTCCAATAAATTATGAATTTTTTTTTAAAAAATCCAAAGCCTTGCCAGGGGCCAAGCCGCCTCATTAGTTTAACGGGTTAAATAGCGGGTTCCGCGGGTGAAATTTTTTGAACGAGTTCAACAATCCGTTAAAATGACGGTTTGACGGCGGCAGACGGGCTGGAGGTATTTTGACATCTTAATATTGATTTACAATGTAAAATAAATTTACAAAAATATAGTGTACTCTAAAACCTTATTCAAATGTACCACATTGAGGCTTTCAGTGTATATATATATATCCAAAAAAATCTTATACAAGCGAATTCTAATATCACATTACTACAGAGCACTTCAGAACCAAACATACTAGAGCGCACAAAAGCAAAGCCACCCTTATCTGATTCCCTCTTCTCCTGCTTCTTCCTCACACTCCCAGAATCTCATTTTTCAAGCTTGCAACTTCTCACTCTACTCAATCATTGAGACCCACCCCCACCATTTTTTCTTGGGTTCAGTTTGAGTAAAAGAAAGATGCAAGTATCAGCATGCAACTTGTGGTCCCTGGGATTGGCAGTGCCAACAACACAAACAAGCACCGTTCTGAGCCGCCGTGAGCTTTGCTTTGATGGCGTGTCCTCTGCTGTCTCCTCTCACTCCCAACACATACCAAACGACGCCGTTTCTCGCCCACCCATCTCCATTTCAAGGTTCACTTCCTTCCGCTCCATCACACTATATAGCCCCTTTGTTCCTAATAACCAAGCTTTCAATAACAAAGTGCAAGTGGGGTGTGTGATTTTTTGTGGTTACATAACCCACATTGACCGAAGTTTGAATCTTTTTTCCTTGTCATTGGCCATAAGATTGAATTTCATTGTTAGATTTACGGCCTGTTTAGTTAATGTTTTCATTTACTATACTTTTTGTTTTTCTGAATTTTGTAAAAAAAAATTTTCAATTTTCAGGGAGTAAAATTTTAAATACAGAGAAAATATAGAAAATAAACAAAATGAAAATGAAAACCAAAGAGACTTTTACCTTTCTAGTTTTCGTTTTCATTTTCAGTTTTAGATTTTATGAAGATAGTTTTTAGATTTTATTTAAGATACTGAAAATTCTTAAAACTACAAATTTTTGTTTTCAGTTTTAATTTCAGTTTTCAGTATTTTCTTCACAAAATCCTAAAACGGAAAAACTGAAAATGAAAATTGAAATTGAAAGTCAAACCAAACGGCGCGTAAATGCATTTGATTTTAGGAAACAATTTTCACTTCTCATTTCCTGTTTTTTGGTTTTGTGGATTTTGTGAAGGAAAGACCTTAGTTTTTCTTATGTGGGGTTCTATTTTTTTTTCTTTTCTTTTTGTTGATGTGTGATAATGTGATTGTGCATTAGGACTGCTCAAGATGAAGCCAAGGATTTTGGTGCAGTGCTGAGGAAGATTGCTCTGTCCCCAACACGGCGTGTGTTAATGGCAAGTTTGACTATGTATTCCTGTTTCCATTCTTCAAGGTACTTATCAGGTCCGCACGGTTCTGCTTGTGTGTTTCTTATTGAATGTTGGAATGTTCATAACTTTTGAACTCGAAAATTGAGTTATTCAATGGTATAAAGAATTGGTGGTGTGCTGCAATGGAGTTCTCCGAGAGTTCTGTGGCATCTGAGCTGTGTTCTATTTTTCATTTTCCTTCATGATAGATATCCTGTTAAATTGTTTAATCGAAGTCTCCATTAGTGTTTACCGATAAGTTTTCAAATTACACAATAAATTGTAAATGTACAGCCCTAGCTTTGGGAGATCCATCAGTGACACTGGAAGAAGTGACCCCTCCTGTGTTTTCTTCTGGCCCACTCTTTCCAGTTGAGGTCAGCTTTTGAACTTTAGCTCCTCTCTGTCTATTGTGATTGTGTCACAAGTCTGTATGAGGTTTCTTGTCCTCTATTCTCTATGTAATATTCTTCTCTTGTTGTTAATAAAATTCTTCTATAACACAACAAAAAAAAAAGAACACAATAAATTTATTGTGATTGGCAGGATTGAAATCGTCAAACTATTTGAAAGCAACACGTACTCAGTTGTTAACATCTTTGATGTGACGTTGCGTCCTCAACTCAATGTAACTGGTGTGGTTGAGGTAATTTTGCAGTCAAACACCAATATTTGATGTTAAGTTGTTTAAGTTTATATCAAGGGCTATCTTATTTGTTAATCATTATATTGTCTCTAGCATATAAGCATGATTAGCTTTTTATTGGCTTAAATAGTCATACGAGTCAAATCTCGTAGTTACATTTTTTTTTTTTGGTATTCATACTGTCAGATTCCTGAAGGAAATGGTTCTGGAGTTGTTTGGGATGAGGACGGCCACATTGTCACAAATTATCACGGTGAGAGTCAGCAGAGAGAGTACAATTTAATGTTAAGTCTGAATGTTATTGTATTGGTGAAACAGTGATAAATGCATTCAGCATAAGCATAGGTCTCTTCTCTAATATTTTAGTGTGATATGAATGAATGTGCATAGGATTTCTGTTCCATGCATCGGGCCTTTAACTTATTTATATATATCCTGAGGGTTTCTGATTCTTACATTCTTGTATTATACAGTAATTGGCAATGCCCTTTCAAGAAATCCAAGCTCTGGTCAAGTTGTTGCACGAGTTAATATTCTTGCTTCTAAAGGGTGATGCTCATGGAGACTTTATTCCTTTGCATATATTGCTTTTGCCAACTATGTAATATATGTATATCTGACACTTTTTAATTATAAAGGGTACAAAAGAATTTTGAGGGCAAACTCATTGGAGCTGACCGTCTAAAGGATCTTGCAGTCTTGAAGGCATGGTTCTTTTTTACTTTCTGTATTTATTTCCTAATCAATTGAGTTTGCTATTAAAATTATGGTTTGTTTGATACTGTATCTTGTGCAATTTATCAATTTTGTATGAGATTGACCTCTATATTCATATGTTAAGGATTTTACTTTGTATGTTATTTGCAGATGATTTGGTATACTCTTGTTACGCCTTAAATGGATAATGGAATATAGATCCTTCACATAAGCATTCTATTAGGCATGTCATGACCAAGACATAAACCTGATTTTTCCCCCATACATCAATTTTCAGTTTTTCATTAGCAATTTCCTCAACCACTTATCTATTTGCTTTACAACATATAACATCCTAGGCAAATATTTTGCTTCCATGTTTGGATTATGATATGCTGCTGTTATGGTTCTTGGTGATATATCAGTATTATATTTGTTTGTAACTCTACTTCTATAATATATTCTTTTTGATGACTAACTTGTAATTTTACTTAAAAATGTTTTGCATTGTTTTTCTTGAGTTCAATCATGTTTCTTGTGCATCAAAATATAAAAGTGGTTGTTGTTAAGAGTTGCTTTCTTTATTAATTGTTAGATATAAAACAATTCATGTGCCTCTACCCATCAGCTTAAGCTTTTGGGAGAGATGGTTTCATGATATGGTATCAGAGCCACTATGACTAAGTGGTCAGAGGTTCAATCCTTATTAACCTTTACTCTGATAAAAATTATTTAAGCTTCAAGCCCAAAAGAGGCATTTATGTGAGGGTGTGTTAGATATAAACCTATTGTTGATGAGCTTCCATACATTAAGCTGGGAGAGATAGTTTCATGACATTAATAAAGTAGCACTAATCATGAGTTTGATCTATTTACTTCTTTAATATTGTTGGTGTAGGGGAGCATTAACATTGGGCTAAATTATACCTGGCCGCCCTCAACATAGGGTTATTTGCAATTTAGCCCTGGTATTGCTGTAGAAGCAATCAACTGATTGTAATCATACTTTCTAATACTACCTCATCCAAACATTTAATAAGGTTATGCACTTATCATGCACATGATTAGATGTTGATAATCTTACAATTACAGGTAGAAGCCCCTGCAGATCTTTTAAAGCCTATCATGGCAGGGCAGTCGTCATCTCTAAACTTGGGCAGAAATGTTTGGCAATTGGAAATCCATTTGGTTTTGATCACACCCTCACGGTTGGTGTTATTAGTGGACTTAACCAGATATCTTCAGTCAAACTGGTGTAACCATTGGTGGTAATTCAAACTGATGCAGCCATAAATCCTGGGAACAGGTTACACTAGGCTCCTTTACATATCTTAACTAGGAGTACATTTCTTTCTGATTTTGTTACGAATTTTATCCCTTAAGTTCTGGTGCACTTCACTTGGTCAAAAAGTATGCTTTGCATTTACTAGTGGCTGTTATATACCACATTGAATTTCTTACTTTTCCTGTGATTTTTATAGTGGAGGTCCACTTCTGGATTCAAAAAAGGACGCTTGATTGGGATTAATACTGCAATATTTACTCAGACAGGCAAGTATTTTCTTCATTGTTACCATGACAAAATGAAGGAATTATAATATTATACTACACTACAAAACCTTGATGTATGCTTGAATATGACATGAAATCTTTTGGTTCACTTTACAAAACCTTTCAACGGCTATTCACTATTTGCATTCCTCTATTCACATTCCTCGAATGAAGTGACTGCATAAGGTCCAGTTGCTGTTTTAACATTTATTTAGCTTTTTTATTGCCTTTTTTTCTTGATATTGCAGGAACATCAGCTGGTGTAGGATTTGCCATCCCATCTTCAACTGTACTTTGCATTGTCCCGCAGCTGATTCAATTTGGGAAGGTGAGTAGTTCACTGATAAGCACACACACACACAGACAAACAATCAAGGAAAATCTTTACCTTTGCTGTGAAATTTTTAATATGCAATTTATATTTCTTGTTTCTTAATGTTACGTATTAACTCTGTGTTCATCTTGTATAAAGTTTTTGTTGCTTATGCCCCTTTTTGTGTTTTATAAAAGAAAATGGTTTTTTTTTTTTTTTTTTATAGAGATTTTAAAGAGAAAGATGCTTTAGTGTAAGCTTGTGAAGAAGAACATGAGAAAACAGCTTTTATGCTTATCTCTCCCTGTTCAACTTCTTTTTCCTATATTATATTTGGTTTTAGTGGCAGAAAGATCTATATACCCATATTAAGTCCATGGTTCGTCAATTTAAGGTTGTTAGAGCTGGTTTGAATGTTGATATAGCTCCGGACTTAATTGCAAATCAACTCAATGTTCGGAATGGAGCTCTTATTCTTCAGGTAAACCATGAGATTTTTTCTTATTCGTAATTAAACTTCATATTTATCCTTGCTTCCAAGTTTTCTTTAACAGCATAGAACTAGTGTTCCTCAGGTTCCTAAAGATAGTCTTGCTGCGAAAGCTGGGCTAAATCCCATTACAAGGGGCTTTGCTGGTAATTTAGTCCTTGGAGATATCATTGTTGCAGTTGACAATAAACCTGTGAGCCTTTTGCAAAACTGTTTGTTATCCCTTCAAAATCATTGCCATGTTTGGTTTCCATTTCCATTTCCTGTTTTTCATTTTCCCTTTTCAGTCTAGTTTCTTGTTTTTCTAGGATTTTATAAAGGAAATAGTGAAAATAAAAATGAAAATTGGAAATAGGATTTTTCTTCTTTCTATTGTTTTTCCGCAAAACCTTGCAAAATAGAAATAAATTGAAAACAAGAAATGAAAAGTGAATAAAAGAGCATCTGCATATACTGCGATGCCTTTTATGGTGTGTCTATAAAATACAAATACTGCTCCTACACACACACACACACACACTCTATACTGTGTTGACTGTTGAGTAGACAAGCAATTCATAAAATTTGGTAACTTTGGTGCATATCCTTGCCAGGTCAAGAGCAAAGCAGAGTTATTGAAAGCATTGGATGACTATAATGTAGGAGATAAAGTAACTTTGCTGATTCAAAGGGGCAGTGAAAAGTTGGAGCTGCCTTTGGAACTTGAGGAACAAAGATCCTGAGAAGGTCTATATGTATATACATATACATGATGCATTGGTATATTATAAACCAAGGGTGCATTATGTTGGCAGACATGTATTTGTGCAGAAAACCAGAAAGAATAATCTTTTTTTGTTCACCAGGGTCTTGTGTAGGGAAAAGAAGTATGATATTTCATTATTTGCCTAATTTTTTAAAATGCTTTATATTTTAGTTTACAAATTTTGGCATGCTATATGCTGAACTCATTGGAAGTAACACAGCCAATATCTTACAAATTTTGCAAGTCATTTTAATAAAAATGATTCATAATGTGTAAAAGTCAATTAAGTAAAAACGCCCTGAATCGTATGTGTAAAAATTGTAGCAATTTGAGAACACTCTGTTATCAGCAATTTGAATATCCACCTCTCCTTTGAACCTAAACGTTTCAGGTGGTGCTGCACAAGCAAAAGTTAAAGCCCTGTTTGTATTTTGAATGCTTAGTGATAAATTTTAATGTTTCTTAAAATTGTGGGGGTTTTATTTTTTAAACTAATCTTTTTTAGGAAGTTAGTGATAAACTCTTAATTGTTAATATAAAGTTGTAATTAAAATAAAATATAAAATGACTTTTAACTATTGATTTCTTTTTTTAGAAAGTCATAAATAGTATGCACTCTAACTAACAAAATTGTACTAGGCAGCTATCAAGAACGTGATGATGCATTTAAATATAGGATCAAACTGTGTTAGATAACATAATTTTGTTATATATTTATATTCGTATAATTTTTTTATCATCCGACTATAATTGGTTCCATTAAAAGTAAAGCATAGGGACAAGTATGGGATTAGTCAAGGTGTTAACTAATTAGTCGCTTAACTAGA
>JAMLFY010000149.1:0-60487 GCA_030441495.1 Dalbergia oliveri
TTTGGCACTTGATTATCTCTTTTTTAATATCATGGCTTTTACTCTATGCTAGCATGCAATATTGCTAAGAGATGATGTTGATAAGGAAATATTTTTAAAATATCTATGAAAACCAAAGACAAATTTTCTAGGATTTGTTGGAACCAAAATTTAGAATACATGGACTAAAAATATAATATTGAGAAAAAGAAGTACCAAAAACCAAAATATTTTTTAGAGAAACTAAAATACAAAAACAATTTATATTTATAAAAGCCAAAAATATATATTAATTAAAACTCGTCAAAAATAAGATTGTGTCTTTTTCTTTTTTTTAAGAAATCCTTCTTTCAATATAGGTTAAAAGTTTTTTTTTTTTTTGGAGTATCCCATTACTAGCTAATTGAGAGACTCAGTTTCCTAGATTACAGTTAGGTGCCTAAGCGATGATTCCTTCTAGTGTGTTTTTGAATACGTACATTAAAATGATTGTTTTACTATTGAATAAAATAACCATTTCTCCATAAGATGCAAGATGTACAGAGTGTGAGATTTTGAGTCATATTTTGCAAATCTAATTATATATTGCAAATTACAAATTAATCTCTTTAACTTGTCAGCAGAAACTTCATTAGATAAAAAGATAATTTGAAATGATACATCCTCTTGTTAAACAAAGATAATTTTTGATGAAGTTGAGAAATTCTTATATGCTCCTAAATTATATTTAATGAGTATTTCAGGAATAGATATACTTATTTATTTTAATTTATGATATTTAAAAGTTATATAAAAAAATTAAAATGAATGATTATTTATGTTCATAGAATATGTACTAAATGCGTTGTAAGAGTATATAAAAATTTCTTGGATGAAGCTCGACTAATATCGAATTTCGATTGACAAACAAGGAATTGTGATGGAAATTGGAAAGGGATAGCATGCTTGTATACATATAGTAGCGACAATTTAATATTAATAACCAATGCAAGTTGGATTAAATTATCATTAAATTACAAGGCAAGTTGGATTAGGACAAGGGTACTAGCAGCCCGAACTAGTCGAATTAATTAAAACTGTTATAGAAAATACACCACAATTAAAAATTTATCCAAAATTTTATATATAGAATGATGTGATATAATTATTAATCTTTAGATAAATTAATACATCATATCACTTTATTTCATTTAATAAATATCATATTTTTTATCAAAAAATTATATATATATTTTTCAGGATGTGTGATATTATTCTATACTTATCTACAAAAACAAAAAAAATAAGTATATGCCAACTTATGGCATTAATTTAAGGGAGAAAGGGTGTGAGAACCCAAACCCAAACCCAAACGCACGACTAAAAGCTTATCCTAAACCCTCAGATAGATGTGATGCTAAAAGCTTAAGCTACTGAATTATAATATATCAATGATTTTATATATAATAATAAAAATAATATGGGAAAAAAATTAAATGATAAGAGCAAAGAGAAAGATGAAAATGAAAGGAAATAAAAAGGAAAGGAGGAGGTGGATTCCTTACAGACAAGGCATTTGTTGTATATGGGCTCGGGTAATATTGTGTAATGTGGACTTTGTGCGGATAAGAACGACCCTCACACATGGAAGGATCCTTTCTCTCTTTAATGAAAGAAATACTGTCTAGTAGCATCATCGTCATCTACCGCCTCCATTTCATTCACCCCTCCTATAAGAGCACGTTCATTCCACTTTGCGAAACTCCTTCTTCACAAACAAAACAGAACAGAACACACACGCTCTCTCCTCTTCTATTCTATTAACTGATCACTCATTCTCACATCCCTGCTTACGGTGTCTGTCTGCTTCAAGCTGGCGTTCGAGAACCAAGACACCACTGTTCGTGAAATTAAGCCCGAACAGGAGAATCATGGTAAGCTAGCACCAACCAAACCAAAACCACCCTGTTCTCTCTCTCTCTCTCTCGCGTTCTCTCATTGCTGGAGAAAATATAATGAAATGTTTTTGAGTTCCTTTAATTTGTTGTTGAGGATGATGGTTTTGAATGATATAATAAAGATGTTGTGTATGTGTTGAATGAATGATAGGGTGCAGGAGGCCGTGGTGAGGAGGAGGAGGAGAAGAGGTGGCCGCGGTGGTTGAAGCCTCTGCTGAAAGAGAGCTTCTTTGTTCAATGCAAGGTGCACGCCCACTCCCACAAGAGCGAATGCAACATGTATTGCTTGGACTGTATCGATGGTGCTCTCTGCTCCCTCTGCCTGGCCAATTACCACAAGGATCACCGTGCTATCCAGGTACTAATTCCTCCTTTTTTCTTTTCTTTTTCTTTTCTTTCTGTGGTTGATATTGATGAATGATGATATGGGTTGATCAAAGCTTTCTGCTAACAGTTCACTCCATTTTTCGCACGTTTCAGGTCCTGATTCCTGAGTTAGTTGTTATTGTTGTCAAAGTTACATTGTTGCTTTCTTTTTTCCTTTTTTTCATTTTGTGGCGGTGCTTGGCCACTTCTTTTCCTGTAATTGGGTTCACAAGTCCCAACTTTGCCCCTTCTCGGCTGAGATTTGAACTTTGATTAATTGGCTTCTCTTTTCACTTTTCAATTCCCATGTGCGCAATTATCCCTTGTAAAGCTTGCTGATTTCAGATGATGAATTCCCCGTCCCCATTTGTGCCATGTTTCAACGTGGGTTTTCTCATTTGTGTGTTTCTGACTGATCAGTCTTTAAGAAACCAAACGACCATCTCCTCCCTGTAATGTAAGGGAATGTAATGTAATCTGTATGCGTGTTGTTGTTGTTGACAGATAAGGAGGTCTTCATACCATGATGTGATAAGGGTGAGTGAGATTCAGAAGGTGTTGGACATCACAGGGGTCCAAACATACATCATCAACAGCGCAAGGGTGGTCTTCTTGAATGAGAGGCCTCAGCCAAGGCCTGGCAAGGGCGTCACCAACACTTGTCAAGTCTGCCACCGTAGCCTTCTCGATTCCTTCCTATTCTGCTCTCTCGCTTGCAAGGTTACCTTGTTACTGCCTCTTACACTTCTAAACAGACAAAAAAATAATACTAATAATTATTAGTACCTGTTTTCAATTCATTGTTTTACCCAATATTTGAAAATTTGGGGTTTGAACATTGTCCCTTTATGGCTGTTTAATTGTGTGTTCAGTTTAATTGCATTTTGATTCTTCAGTTTGGCTTGTTTTATTGCTTTGCCCGATGTTTGAGATTTGGGATTTGAACAGTGGCCCTTTATAGCCGTCTGTACAGTGTGCTACTAGTACTATTCAATTCAATCTAATTGACTTTTCATTCTTCATTTTACTTGTTTCTTACTGAATGTTACGTTGATCTATTCAACCTTGAATTGCAGATTGTTGGATCTTCAAGGGATTTCCAGAAGAAGAAGAAGTCAGCGGCAATGGCTTCAGACTCAGAGGACGCATACAGCAGTAGCAGCAGCCATGGCATGGTGAACAACAATAAGGTGCAGAGCTTCACTCCGTCGACACCACCCCCAACTTCAGTTAATTACAGAACGGCCAAGAGAAGAAAGGGAATACCACACCGTGCCCCAATGGGAGGGCTACTCATAGAATACTGGTAGAAATAAAGTTAGTAATAGTAATTTTAGGATATTTGCTATAATGCCCCCCAAGAATATTTAGTTTTAATACGGAAAGAAAAAATTGCTAGTGTCACCATGATGTTTCACCAGTTCCAATACTCGAGCTCTTTGCGGGAAAAAGGCCGGTACTGGAAGTGTTGCCTGTCTAATAGTGCTTGTGTATATAGGAAAAAATCCAATACAATTGGAAAAAAGGTGGAGAAGTAGAAAAATAAGACTTCTGTGAATTAGTTTGAGAAGAAAAAAAGCATGGTGTAGCAAAATAAGCAAGTCTCTTTCATAGGTGATATGCAATGGGAACATAGTAGGTTGGGTTTCTAGAGTAAGTTTTGGGGTGGGAGGTGTGTATATAGTAGTGGCTTAGTAACAGGGGCAAGAAGACAATGACAACGACAATGTACTCTTTAGAGATAGATGTACTGTCTGTATACGGAATGGTGAAATAATAGTAGATTTTAGTATATATCTTGGACTTGCATGCAGTGTAATTATATTACTCTTTGATGCAACCTTCTCACACATTTCACGCACGGGTTCGCTACCGATTCTCATTTTTTTTTTTAGAGAAAAAAAAAGATACTCCCTCCGAATCTCATCTGTGGGGGTGAATTTCCTGAATTTAACTTGTGCGTATAAGTGGCTAATGGCGAAGATGGTGTGGCACTGGCAAGTACAAAACGCAATAAGCTTCCAATGTAAGAGGGACCCGCTTCTGCCGGCTTATGTGGGGCTAGGTCAAGGTTCATGTCGCAGTCAAATCCACGTGGCGCATGCTGATTGGGTTGCGGTAAAGCGAGACGTATTGGGTCTCGAAACCAGAGTTGGTCAGCCGCCCTCGATTAGAAACCACATTATTTTCATGGGCGGTTCCGTGGTGACTGGGTTGTGCTTTTTTCAGTCTATCACACGACTGCCATTGATCATCATTCGGACGGCTGTGATCAAACTGATCTTCACCCAAATATTAGAGTAATCATACTGATATTCAAAACATCCATAGAATCTTTGTTATTTTTATTATAATTGGATTTTCTCATACATACTCTAATTATCATATTATTATATATGGTGTGAGAGCTTGAGAGATGTGAGGGTATGATGAGTATTGTGCTATTGGCATTTGTCTTATGAATGGATGGGTGCACATTCCCTGTTGCTAAAATGGGAAGGTATGGAATCTTTTGGTAGTGGACATAAATGATACTGAGTGGCAACCCATTGCTAAAAGCATACGTAAGATTTTTGGTAAAATGAACAGGCTGTGTCACTAATTGGGAACTTTCCCTCCTTAGTAATTTGTTGATGGGTCTAATCGAGGATAGTGGGGATGGAATCAATCTATTCGCGATCCTTCCCTGCTTCGGTTGGGTCCGCAAAATTTTCAGAAATTAATCAGTGGTTTGCATTGAAGTTTCTTAATGGAAAAGTTCCTGTCACCCGGGACAGGGAAAGAACCTCAATCAAGGTCTGAGTCAAGGGTTGATTGGTATAATTTGGAATGTTTCCTCATTAAGCATACCTAAGATTTTGTGCAAACTATTATGACTTATTACATTAGTTGATGTTTCTTTGGGTGTAAGATTTCATATTACTACTCCCTCCTTGTCATAATAACTATTCAATTTTTTATTTTAATATTTTAAAATGTCTATTCATTTATAATGTTTAGGTAGCATTAATTTTTTTCATTTATACCCTCAATATAAATTATTAGTTAAGTATTTAATACATTTATTAAGATAAGTAATAATGATTAGATAATGATAGTTTTGTCAATTTATATAACTTTCCATATTTATTAAGATTTTTTTTTATTTTCCTTCATATGTTTATTGTTTGATTTTTGACAATTATTATGAAACGGGAAAAGTATCATTTTATAATCTTTAACCCTCCTTGACTAGAGTGGGTGACCTAAACAATAGAATTTATAGTAATTTACTCATCTATCTTGAGATTTAGTGTAATTACATACAATACTTCTCTATTTTGAAAAACTATTACTAACCCTTCTAGAGATTTACTAAAATTACATTGGCATTGCTTATAATTATTAATTCATTAATTCAAGTGACAAAAAATATGTGACATATATATGATTATTAATGACAAAATTATAATAATTAGAGAATATTTGACATATATATTAACTAAAATATATCTTTTTTATCATAAATTATAGGGATTCTCTAGTATCCCTATAAAATTCAAGGGCTCTAATACCTCTTAATTATTTATGGTTAAGAATCAGTCACATGTTACTAACCCATATTTTTTAAAATCTATCAAATAATAACCATTGATTATACAAAGTGTACCAGTACCCCATTGGTTTGATGTGATTAAAAAAGTATTTTATTCAATTAAAATGTTAAATATTTTTAAAATATTATAATTTTATTATTAATAATTATGTATATGTCTCATATTATCTTGTTTTGATCACTTAAATTAATGAATTAATATTTGCAAGAGAGGTTAGTATGATTTTAGTAATCTCAGAAGAGGTCAATGATATATGTTTACAAAATAGATGGGTGCTAAGTGTAATTAACTAAATCTCGGGATATGTTATTGTAATTTGCCATGGAATTTAATTTATATATTGTGTAATGTAAAAAAGCTTTATAAAAATATTCAACTATATATTGTTATTGCTAAAATTAAACTCAAGCAATAACTATTTTAAAAGTTTTTCAAATTGAAATATATAATTAAATGATAATGTAAAACTCCTTAATACTATTAGTGAATTAAAAGTAAACTCTAAACAATAATCTACTTCATTAAAACAATAATTTCCTAATTACATTTCTCTTTTGAGCGGAGCTAAGAAAAAATATAATTAGGAACTTTAACAGAAATTATAGTAATTATTAAATGAAATCATAAAATATGATTTATTTATTTAATAGTTAATAAATATGGCATATTATTCTAAAAATTTAATTCAAGCAAAACATTTTTATTATCTAGTATTATTTTTCCTTGTTGGTATTGTCTGTCTCTTTCCTGACCTTCTCATATTTTTTATATTGCTTTTAAGATTAGTAAAATGACAAAACAATAAATAGAGTTATTTAAATTTATTTTAATTTAAGAAAAATTATAAATGGTTCAAATCTTTTTTACGGAACAACATACCAAATGTCATCTATCTCAACTAGTTACGATTTGGGTTGTCATTAGTTTTTGAGAAATGGTAAATGGTGCAGAACATTTTTCACAAAATGAAGACGAATGACTCAATACGTAGTAGTCACATTTTTTTTTTGATTGGACGTAGTAGTCATTTTAATTTGCATTTCAGGGCGATTAAACCTTTTCTCTCCTGCCCATAAATGTCGGACCCACAAGATATTCTCATAAGGCTACTCATAACCTTTCGAAGAAGTTATCGTGATTTTCAGATATAGCAGTTTTAAAATTTGTGGTTAATGTTTATCTTTTAAATAAGTTTATAATACCAAATGAATTAGCAATTATGTTGGACAATGAATACCTTAGGAAAAAATAAGTTTTTTTAAATATGGTCCAAAAAGAAAATCAGTTCTTTGAGTTGTACCATAGGCTTAGATGTTCCAATCATGTATTGGTATACCTCTTTATTTTTATTCTTACCCGAAAGAAAATGAACAACCGTTTGTAGCCCAATATTGTGGCTTATAAATTAGGGGTGTAAATGGGATGGTTTGAATTGAATTTGAGAAAAATATGAATCAAAATCAATAACTTTTTAATTGGTTTGGATTGATTTGGACTCTTGATTTTATTTTACAAAATTGAGCAAATGAATCTGATCAACTTCAAAGTTGATTTAGATCAGTCATTAGATTTATCTATTTATTATCTATTTTCAATTTTTAATCAAAAATTCAATAAATACTCTAAATTATAAAATATCAAATTTTATATAAGTAAATTTTCATATGTTAAGATCCTATATTCTAATAGGGCATAAGTTTACAAAGATAATAATGTGACTTTCGTTTGAGTATCAAATTGTATACTAATGATAATAAATGGTAAATGAATAATGAATATGAACAAATATTATAGTTAGCAATCAATAACAACAACCTAGTAGTAATAGTAGTAGTAGTAATAATAATAAAATTGATTCGGGTTGAATGATGCAAATTCGATGAAATAATAAATCTGTGATTGATTTTAATTGGATTTAAATTGATTGATCAAATAACCCAATTTGAATAAGACCAATAAAATCAGATTGGTTTAAATTTATAGGGTTAATTCAATCAGCATATACTCCTATTATAATTAAAGGCTGCCCACATAAGGAGTTCACTCAAAAGTTATCTTTGAAAGAAATATTCCTTTACTATGCTCCCGGAACAGGAGATTCAAATATTCAAAATGCATTTATTTCACATTATATGCCATTCCGAGTGGTATATGCAAAGAATAATCCCAAGCTTCGTTTTTTTTTCCTACCAAGTGCATGCATGGCAGCCAGTGGTGGAACATGATTAAAAAACTATGGGCCAATATAGATGAAGTGTATCTTCCTATAATTATCAACCTAAAATTCTTTTTAATTTAAAATTACAATCACAATTTTGTAAGTTATTTTTTACATAACATTTAATGGCTATTCAAAACATGTAATAAAAGTGAAGAGGATTTTTATGCACCCCAATTAGAAATATTTATTATTCCTTTTTTTGATAAGGAAGATTTATCATATTTTACCAAACATATTAACCAAAAAATTTTAAAGTACTAATATGTAAATAAAATATTTTGATGATAACATAGAAATAGTTTTAATGGATTTTTTTCTGTTTCACAAATTAGAGAGCAAATTTTTTTTAACTTAATGAGTTTTTTTTTATCAAATACAACAATATATGTGTGTAAGTTGAATTTCTATGAATTGATTATAAAAAAGTTTGACACGTCTTCCACTCATGTATTACTATATTAATATCATGTGCATGATATCATGTGTAAAGATATAAATTAAAATAGATTTAAAAATTTATAAGTTATCAAATATATAATATATATTTATTTTTAATGTATCAATAAATAATTAAAGGTACATAAAATGAGAAGGACAAAAAATTCCTATCCGAACGATAAAGCCAAAAAAATAAAAGCCTCTTTCATGCCCACACTTCCACCCACAGCACGCACGCTCGTCACAGCATCATATTCATTCTCTTAAGTGGGTCCTTAGGTCTGTGTTTTCTTGCTATGGTTGGTTCTTCTTTGTTTCAGATTACCAACGACACCTACTTTACTGTATACTATATACATGAATTACTCTTCAAACTAGCTACGTATAAATCTGAAAATACTCGGTTTAGTCATTTTCCATGACATCGTGCACATGATATTAATAAGACAGATCCTGTATCACTCTTTCAAAAGACACCCTGCAGCGAACTTCAGCAAATGCGAAGAGCCAAATAATTCCCAGACACCAAATAAGAAAATCAGAGGATAACAGATAACTCCTTTTGACATGCATGTATAATCGCCCCTGAACTTGCTCGATCGCTGTATATTTTAAGGTACATGCATCCTGGGGTATTTCATCTCCAGGGGTGCCCCAGTAGTTGCTTGTCAGAACTCAAAATTTAGATTCAGCCGCAACTCAAACTTGAAACCCAAACATTCCGATTTATTCCTGATATATAATTCTAACTAGCTAGCCCTGTACCAGGAATTCTATCTTTTTATACTTTTTTCCCTCTACCAAATAAACGAAGGGTCTTCATAGTAAAATCTTGACTTGTTAGATGTAAAACCATTAATATGTTATAATCCAATAATTTAAATTTTTGAAACAAGTGATTTTATGGCATGACATCAAAAGCTTTTATAACTAAAATGTTTAGAGTTCGATCATTGATATCCCTATTCTTATAATAAAATAATTAAATCTTAGCATAAAGTAAGATGAGTCTGCGTATGTTCACGTTTTAAAAACAAAAATGATATTTGCGTAATAGGACGTGAATAATATAAAATCATTAATGTGATATAATCGAAATATCTTAAAATTTTGAGGCAAGGGGTTTCATGAGGCAGGCATCCTGTTAGTCACATGTGCGTTGCTGTTGATTGTATAAATGGTCACGGACTATGACGTATTGCCTCTATAATTTTCCTTGTGATAACTGATAATTGATCGCATATACAAGATTATTTCTAGCATATAGTATAGTGACTAGTCTACCATTTTCTCTATTATCAGTGCTCCATTTGGACTGATAAAAGGATAACATTTTGAGAAATATAGAGTTTCATAACGTGGAAGTATATCTCAAGCACAGATCAAAACGAGAGATATATCGAGGAAGGAATCCGTTGCTACAGCTATATATACGACTTCAAATATTTATTCTCTCAATAATTTTTTAATTGAATGTAGTCCAACCGTTAAATTATATTAACGTATCTTGTTAATTTTTTAAGCCAATTTTTTTAAAGTATAATGAATATCTATGAGAATGTAATAAAATAATTATTATTTATGTATATTTAAAAAATGTTCATTCTGTCATTTTAAACGTGTATAAATAATATATTAAGCAATTTTAAATTAATTTAAAATTTTATAGATATAATTCATGTATAACATATAAAATTTTTAATTTAATGGGAGAGTTTTGTAAAAAAATTATTCAATAAAAAAGTTATTTAATGACATATATTACTGTGAACAAAACTTCAACGAAATGCATATAACTTAGGTAATAATAATGCGTATAATAATATGAGCATTGTGCAATTACGAAGACAAACATGTCAAATATATACTTGACACTTTCAATTCCTATGCTTATAAATATGATAATTAATGAATAAAACTACTAAAATAAAAATATCATTGCTTTCTTAATATAATATTTCTTATAAAAGTCAGAGCTAAATATAAAGGGCGTAATCATGGCGCAAAATATTACTATATGGCACAGTAGACATAGAAGCCTTTGTCTATTGCAGAACTGAGCGATGCGCGCAGTTTATATTAATACAATATATTGAAGTGATGAAGATGAACTTTGAGGCTATGATATAGCATCTCACTCATCTCATCAATGAATTAATGGCACAGTCGTTGCCACCATTATTCTAACCTAACGCGTAACGTAAGAGAAGCAGCTAGGGAGGGAAGTTAGGCCATGCGTGCAAGTCAACTCCCTTAGGCCGCATTCCCATTGATTGAACCGTTTTGGTTTTGTCGTCGTCGTCTTGTGTTTTTTAGATGCTAGCTTGTCAAGTTTCTACCCATGGCACTCATAAGAATAACTATCGGACTGGATGGACAAGGGCTATGCGACACAACAATTTGAAATTTTTTTTTTATAATTATATAGTTATATAGATTTATGATCCTATAATTTTATTACGTACTAACTCTAAACGAGATAAATTAATAACATACATATGGTACAATCTATCTATTTTTATACTGATGTCTAATTCTTGTTCTCAAATTTTTTCATGTCCTTGTTCCCATTTCTTGTGGTGGATGAGAATTCTCTCCTATCCTTGATCCTTGCGTACTCCCATCTATTCCCTACAAGGATCTATAGAAACTCAAAAGAAAATATTTGCAAGGTAATAAAATGTACAAACAATTTAGTTAACTTGACTCTTTTTCAGGGAAAAAAAATAGAAGAAGACTTAAAAATAATGAAACAAGGTTGATCCAAAATTTGAATTCTAAATATTATGTTGTTATAATTTACAGTATTAAATCTTCAAATTTTATACATTGTCTATTTCGAATTCACATCCTCAAACTAGTCACGGCCGGGAACTCTTCTTCCATCTTCATTTTCATGGGGGAAAATTTTCGATCCAAATATGCGGTAGCAAATTCCCACCGCCATCCTAGGCACTCAGTTTCCGCTCTGACCTAAGTCTCGAGATTAGTCACCCAATTACTTAAAATCAACCTTTTTTTTGGGTCTGGAAATCAACTTATTTATATACCAAAATGAAAAAGCAACCTATTTGGGCTTGTGCTTGTTAGCAATTGCATCCGACCCATGTGGTTCGTCAGGAGATGGATCATCGACTGTTTTTGGTCAGAGACTGATAGACTATATGCGCTTCCCAATGTCAGTTTGTACTGATGGGCTTAATTTATGCTAGATCTTACCTACTCTCTAAACATCTTTTGGGCTCCTCTTCAACGAAGCATTGTATAACGGTAAAGCAAGGTAACTTTCTTTTTAACAAACAATTAGAAAAGCAAGGTAACCGAAAAAGGAACGAAACATTATATATACGCTTCGACTAAAAAAAATTTTCTTTTTCCTTAACAAAAACTCGTTTTTCCAAAAAAAAAAAATCTTTTTTCCCTTTCGTAACAATACCCCACACACACGGAGCTCAGGATAACCAGCCTTGACTTGTTGACTTCTTGGCCTGTGTACTGATTAGGATGGCCGGCCTCGATTCCTGACCACCCGACCCTTGATCTAACTCTTGACCATACCTCAAAGGCCTTCCATGTAACTCTACGTGCCCAACTCCTTACTATCCCAGGTCCGAAACACTCGGCCCATACATATGTTGGAATTATTATTCCCCTATCACACCCATAATCTGGCCCATCAATTCCAGTGATCCACTTCCAATCATGATCCCTTTTATTAATTCCCCCATAGCATATATCATGGAGCCTCTACATTGAGCCTATATATAGGTTTTTCTTTCAGTACCTATAAGATTCCGGTATCCTCTTACTTTTAAAAGGTAATGATTGAATATTTGAATTTCTATATTTTAATAAGTTAGATTAGTGAAACATGCAACACGTTTTAGCCACAAATCAAAAAAGTATCAATACCTTCGAATTTTATAAGAATATAAAGAACTTCCATAAATATATATAAACAAAATTTTAAGTTTTAGATTTTATGAAATAAATACTCAAAAGAAAAGATATTTTCATTTTAATTTTCAAATAAAACTATAGAGTAAAAGAAATATGAGTGTTTTTTTAGAGTAATATTATACATTCAAAAAAATTTAACAGAATCTTTGACAAAAATTATAAGATAAAATAAAATGATATGACACGGTGACTCACTTATTAATTCAAGGGTAACAATTATGTCACATTATTTTAAAACAAAAATTTTGAGAAATTTTTTATTGTCTACTATATATTTTTCATTTTGTAACTATTTCCATTAAACCAAACTTAAAAGAACGCATTTTTTTTGGGGTCTGGACACTTATTTTCTATTTTCATTAATTAATACCACTTTTTGTACAACCAAATAGAATTGGCCTTTCGAATATGACAACTTTGGATGGAATAGGTCATTTTTTGGGGGCTCGTAGGAGTGCCCTTGGTCGAAGCGGCTCTATCCATAAAAAGGCTTATCCAAATATGAAAGGAAATCGAGCTTTTTCTTTTGTTCGATCTCGGGTTTTAACGTTCATTTATAAATTTTTTTTGCTATTTTAATACCTTTGAAAAAAGTGTCTTATTATTAGATGTAATAGTGATTTATATTTATTTTATTTATTTATTATATTTAATAGTGATTAAAACACTCTAAATAGGGGCGTTGAAACATCAAAACTCTTTATTAAATTCGTTGTCGAGGTTCTAAAGGAAATCACTTACTTCAATAGTAACTTCCCCGCCGTGCCAAATTCCTATTGGAAAAATCAAAGGAAAGGACGATAAGAACCCAGAAAATCCCCCATCGAAGCCCGCCACCTTGCCCTTCCACACTAATCCTGTTCGTATCTCGAGAGATTAGCTTTCGGTGCCACCTCCGTAAATCACGCTTAATTAGCTTTTGAAACCTTTATACGATGTTTCAACACATATCGTAAAACAAAGAGCAAACGGAGTATTTTGTTATAAAAACCTGTAGTAGCTAGGAGACACATTCATACATGGATTTGTTTTCTCATCAATACAATATCCAATAACTAATGTAATTATTAGAAGCAAAATGATCCGTTGTATTAATTTCACCACCACTATCTATCTAAATTCACTAGCACATCATCAAATACATTGCACGTTTCTTCTCATATCATGAATCATGATCAAGTCAAGTGTATCCTTGCTGGTATCTGCGGAAGAGCTCCTCAGTTTTGGCATTCCGAAAGGCAAAGCAGCCGATGAGATACACTGCTATTAAAGCAACCAAAGTGATGATCAATATGACGTTGGCCCTCCTCCACTCTTTCCTGAGAGTGGCCAACACGCCAGCCTTGCATGAGTCACAGTTGTAGCAAAGCTGCGTCTGGTCGTTGCTCCACTGCATGCAATCCACCTCTGCTCCCGTGCTGATGGGGCTAATCCAATACGTTGGGTTCACAAACGTGTAACCACATTGGGTTGGTGGCTTACAACACCCTGACTGCATATATATATATATATATATATGCAACACATGATATATAGGTGAGGAAAGAAAGTACAGAACCCAAAAAAGAAAGGAATAAAGGGGAAAAAATGAACAGCATGTTGGGAGAGAGAGAGAGGGAAAAAAAAAAGAAAGGAGTTAAGGGTAACACATGGTTAAAGAATCTCGGTTATTTAGTTTACTCTTAAACTTTGTGTTCCCAGCTTTTTCTCTTGATAAGAAAGCTGAGTTCTGAAATGATGATGGCTACTCTAATTCGAATAATTTGCTTAGTGAACAAGAATGTGTTTAAGGGGAAAGCTGAAATCTTGCAAGCCGTGAAAGTGAAACAGATTGCAAACTTGGACAACTTCAGTTGCATGCTTAATTTCTAGGGATGCTATTGTTAATTAATAGGTGTGTAATGGACACCTAGAAAAATAACATAAAACCGTAAAAAGACAACGGGAAGTAATCAATATGCATGATATGATTTCCTTAATTTCCTGAATTTTGTTGTTCTCCTCCCTCAAGAAATAAGAGATTAATTAAAAACCATCCATTTAACTCACTTATTATCTACCAAGTTTCAGATATAGTAAAGCTAAACTAGATTAATTAAAAAGCATCCATTTAACTCACTTATTATCTACCAAGTTTCAGATATAGTAAAGCTAAACTAGACCTGGGTCGAATAAATTAAAGTTGAAATAATTACGAGCACTATATTGTAAGAAGGGAAAAGGAAAATGGGTAATTACGTTGGGCTTATATACATAAACATATACCTGCATGGGTGTTAGATGTGCATTAAAGAAGTCCTGAGCCATTCGGTAACTTTGGTTCAACTCAGCACACATATTAGATGTGCTAAGACAGTGTTTGATGCGATCCCACTTGTAGGAGCTTCTAACCCTTCGACGAAGCCAGCCAGAGAAGTCATCCATGTGGTATTCCAAGTATGAGCGATTGGGTTCGATGTTGCCATGGCCTCTAAGGGTGACCATGTAGATGAACACCACCAGGGAAAGCAGCAACACTATGAGCACAAGCATGGCGACCAGGTAGAATATGAGGAGAGGGGGGATTCTCCAGAAGGCTCCAATGAAGCCAGCCAGAGCCACCACCAATATCAGAATCCCCAGTATGAGGACAGGCCACTGCAGAATCTTGACACACGAATCGGCTGGCTCCGTGGTTAGCCAGATCCCAGCAGCAATGATTGGGATTGAGAGCAGCACCGCAACCAAGTTGATGGCTCCTATCACAGTGTTGCTCAGTGCCATATCGGGTCCGTATGTAGGAGAAAGTTAATTTAGATGTTTGATTATGGGCTTTAATTTGTTGGTTCTTGGAAAAACTGGATTAATGATACATGGAACGGAGTGGGAGATGGACAACAGATGGAGGTCATAACATTGTTTATCTAACCCCACGCAAATTTGTTCCTTGCCTAAAAGCTAGTAAAGCAAATTATAAAAGTTTAAAATTGGGGTTTCATGTTTAGGACACGTTACTTTTGTTGAGCATAACTTTTTGAAAGGAATACCTTGTACAGTTGTACAAAGTTGGTTGCTAGCAATGAGCGATATAATGTGCACGTCATGGACATAAAAGAATAAACAGAAGAAAGAATCCAAGTGTCCTGACGCCTTTTGCAGCATCCAAGCCGACTTTACTTCACAAATCTTCCAACTTTGAGCAGCTGATATTTTTCTACCTCATCTTTACTTTACTACACTTATCTTCAAACTTAAGTAGTTGATGTATCTCCTCAATCTCTTGATTAGAGTATTTATACAATTTTCTATAAGTTATGTTATTCACATAATAGATGATATTTATACCTTAAAAAATATTTAAAGTGATAATTAAGGATAATTATAAATAGATCCAAAAAATTTAAACAATAAGAATAAGGATATTATATAAGCATCTAGTGAGAGGAAGTGAGTTGTATTATTATTTTATTTTATTTGAAATTAGATCAACTATAATAATTAAGTAAAGTGAGCAATAGAAAAATGAATAGATTTCTTTCGATATATGTAAAGTGAAACTTAATAAAATAATTTTTGGCGTGTGCACCTTTATTATGTGCATATGTTCATGAATACAGTAATTAGGTTACATTGAGTCTAATAAAACTGAAAGTGAGTCAAGTTATCCCATAAACTAGTTTTAGCTCAATTCATTAAAGACTCATCAATAAACTGAGCTTGTGAGCTCATGAGGCAAGATTGAGATTTATTATGACTCACTAACTTATAGGACTGACTTGATATATATATATATATATATATATATATATATATATATATGTGTGTGTGTGTGTGTGTGTGTGTGTTTAATATACAATGGGTATTATATGTGTGTATTTATTATTATTATTATCTATATATATTATAATATGCTGGCTATGAAATGTAACTTGATAATTTTTTATATCATATGTATATATGGTAAATAAATTATGTTGAAAATAAAATATGGACTTATAGTAAAAATTATAACTTATTGAGGTAAAGTCTTAATCTATATTTAAATTGAGCTAGCTCAAGCTTGATTGTAGTAAGTATTCTAAGTTTAATTGTTAATGAGCCAAGCTTGATGAGTTTTGCCTAACCACGCTTGTACTCGACTCAGCTCACTTCTAGCCTTAGTTAAGTGCCCGGTGAGATCAAATTTAATAGCTACATTCTAAAGAAAATATTTATGTTAGGTAGTAAAGAAAATCTCATTTTTTAATATTTATTTTGATATATCATAGTGTAATTTTTTTTGGGGAAGGATATATATCATAGTGTAATTAATTATATTTAATGCAATTTCTATAAAATTTAAATACTTTTAATAATATATAAATGTTAACAATTAGATACACTAACAATGTAATTAAAATTAATCTTTTTGACCTTCTAAACGTTAGAATTAAAAAAATGTGATATATTCTTTTTTTAAGAAAAAGAAAAAAGAAAAGTATCTCCAAGCCTGCTCTTGTGCTCCATTATCTGTTTGTGTTTCTCTTCTCCAACCCTGCGACTCATTTCATAATCATAATCATAGGAGGCAGAGGCAGGCAGGCAGGCAGGCAAGAATCAAAATGGCGACTTTAGAATCAAGTTTCATCAGTGGGACTGTGTTAGCAGCAGCAGCAGCTCAATCTCATCATCATTCCTGTCCCCAAACCATAAACCTCCGCGGCGCGCGTGGTGTGTCGAGTCCTGTTGCTCCCCGCACCCGCACGCTCACACTCTCTTCCAATTTCACAGCAAGAACACGCCGCTTTCACATCTTGTTCTGCTGCTCTGCTTTCCATTTGGAAGAGGAAGAGGTTCCAGTTCCACCGCTACAACAACAACACACCACAACCCTCAACAAGCTTTACGTCTGTAACTTACCATGGTCCCTCTCCCCGCCCACATCAAATCCCTCTTTTCTCAATGCGGAACTGTTACCGATGTCGAGGTACGTACCTACGTTCTCTGCTCTTCGATCAATACTATAACTATTTCTCTGTTTTTTTCATATTTATTTCTTTTGTGTGTAATTTGGTGGCGTGGGTGGGTCTTGGCTATACTAGTAGGTGATAAAGAACAAAAATGGGCGATTGACTGGCTTTGCCTTCGTTACCATGGCTTCTGGCGAACAGGCTCAGGCTGCGATTCGTAAATTTCACTCTCATGTAACTTGCTTCCTGTTTATGTTTTACTTTCTTGCATTATTTATTTTTATCTATGCCTTTTTGGTGTACTGATGATTCAGGTTTATTTATGGTACATTTTCATGCGCCCTCTATTGGGTTCTCTCAGCTTGTTCTCCTGTGGTCTTGCTATATGGACCTTCTTCATACCCGTATGAAACTGCATTGCCCCACATTTGCTTATCTTGTTCTAGTACTTGCATTGCGTAGTTGCTTAAGAGTAGACTAAGGAATTTGGTAATTTGAGCTTCAAAATGAGATGATATGCAAAATTTGATTGGACTTGGGACACCGCAGACTGTTTTTGAAAGGTATGGTATGGGGTTGGAGTTTGAGCTATCATTTCTTCAACACCTTTCTGACCTCATGCAAGTGTGACCTGCTCGCTTGTTTTCTCACGCAACAATATTGTTGACTCAAAGTTGTTTTATGTAGCAAATATCAGGTCAGATAATAAGGGTGGAGCCTGCGAAGAGATTTAAGAAACCTCGTCCTCCAGGTCCCCCTGCTGATGAGACATGCCATAAAATTTTTGCATCCAATCTTGCCTGGAAAGTAAGATCTGGCCATCTCAGAGAATTCTTCGCTGGGAATTTTAAAAAGCCAGTTTCAGCCAGGGTTGTGTTTGACAGCCCTTCTGGAAGATGTGCTGGGTATGGCTTTGTTTCTTTTGTTACAGAGGAGGAAGCAGAGGATGCCATTTCTGCTTTGGATGGGAAGGTGATTATCATCTTATCAGTAGTTATATTCTCTGCTATTTCTTTACAAGCTTGGATAAATTATGCTATTTCATGAATAGGAATGATTATGTTAATCTTTCATACACAGCATATTGATTTATTTGAGCAAATTGTAGAAAAATCATCTTTATCTGAAATTGTTTGACAATAGATATCATTATGTATTGCTCTAGGTGTTTGTAAACTACTTGAATGAAATTTTCTTCTTACCAATGAATTTCACTTCTCCTTTACACACCTCTTCCAGGGCCATGTGGCCAAACACGTAATCCAAAACCATCAAATTGAATGCGGAACATGGACATATTTTTATTTATTTTTGGGTGACTTTGCATAAATTTTGTGGTTTTGCCAAAAAGAGGTAAATTTAAGGGGCTTTGAAAATTTGTAAGGGGAAAGGGGAATGTGAGTAAAAGTATGAGGACTCGGATGATTTTCTCATGCTTCTGTGTGTGTTTCTGGGTTGTAGCTACTGAAACAATACTTTCGCTTCTACTAGTTTTTTCTATGCTAACATGCTTTTACAGAGTATTCTCGTAAGTGTTGGATTTGTGTTGCGATTTCCATGCTGTTTGTGTTCTATACTTACCAGTATTTTAATCCATCATGTAACTAAGTAGTTAGTAGCCTTTGAAAAATGCTAGAATAGAATGAGTGGGTCAATTTTCGTTAGCGTTCAGGTCTTATAAGGGCTTATTAGCTAAGTTTGAGTCTAATGGTGACTTGGGTTGTGTAGAATTGCTAACTAGAACAGTGATGAAATCAGATGACTGAAAAAGTGTAATATCTCTTTTGATATTGGAAATTGAAATAAATTGGATGTTTTATGCAACAAGATGCATTGGCCTTTAGTCAACTGTTGAAATTGTATCTGTTTCTAATTAAAGTTGCTAACTTAAAATTCATCGTTACAATTTTGTTGAATTTCTGCATATGCATTTCCGTTGAAGGAAAATTACTCATCCTTTGCTGTTTCCTGCAGGAGTTAATGGGACGACCTGTTCGCCTAAAATTTAGCCGAAAGACCGTTGAAGAAGCTGGTAGTGACAAGGATGAGGAGCAAGGTTATGATGATCAATTGGAAGTTTCATAAGTGCTAATTGTTCATTTACTGATCTTTTGCCATGGACACCGGACTGAGCGGAGCTTGAATTTTTACCTCATGCTTGTACACAACTTTGATGGAAGACAATTTTTGCCATGTGTAGAAGTTTACAATCACACTAATTTTTGCTTTTAAAGATCTAAAATCTTGCCTATAATTTAACAGATGTAAACTATTTATTGAGGCTATGATGTTCATCCATCTTGTAACTTGACATAGATCTCCGTTTTGTGCTTTGATGAGGAACATTCTTATTATCGTCTTGAGACTGGCTATGGATGACTACTTTGTATAACCTGAGTTACTCTGTGTACCAATAGCAGTAACACCACACAAGTCCTCCAATTGTCTGTTTCCAATATAGGCTTTTCTCCTGCACATAGTTTTAAGGGATGGATCGGTAATTGACTAAAGGAAAGGAAGTTATTAAGTTAATTGGTTAACTGGTTAGTCACTGGTTTAACTGGTTAAATTGATATAATTAAATTAATGTATAAAAATACAATTTAATAAAAAAAATGTTATATATTAAAAAAATAAAACATAACACTAAAAGTTGGCTAATCTAGTGATACAAAGTGGCGCCCTCCTTCCTTTAAGTTTGCAAAACCGATCCAATGTTAGAATCGGATCAAGCTAGGTGGCTAGTTCATTGGTTTTCCGATTGAATTGGGGTCCGATCTTGATTTTTAATACTATGCTCCTATATGTGAAAATCTTTTAGGGTACCAATACCCTTTGATTTTGTTCAATACATCACATGGCTTTTTCTAACCTGATGAAATAATAAAAAATTGAGAGTCTGAGGGTGAATAGGTTCTTAGAAAGAGAAAAGTCCTCTTCACCAAATAACTTACGTAGTTTTTGGCCACAAGGTAGTTAAAACCTGAAATATACTTGAACAATATTTCCTGAGTATCAAACCAACTATGATGTTGCAACAGAAAAAAACCAACTATGATGTTCTATTAGGGTGTGTTTGGTATCAATTTTAGGTATGATATTTTAATTTAATACTACATGTGATGCCTGTATTTATTATTTGGTGCAATTACATATTATATAAGTTTATACATCAATAATCTTGATTATACGTCAAAATGTTATATCTTAATATAACATGGGAAAAGTTAGATTAGGCTTGATTAAAATAATAAAATAATATTATAGTTTTACTAAAATAAAATAATTCTTAAATAAATAATAATAAAATAAAATTATAAAAATTAAAAAATTAATAAAATTATTGAATAATAAATAAATATAAATAATATATGATATCATTTTTGTTATATATAATAAAAATAAAAATAAAAATAAATATAATTGATAAATAATAAATATGTAATAACAATTAAATATTTTAAATAAATAATATATAATATAAAAATTATAAATTTTAACTAATAAAATTTATAAATAAATAATAAATAATTTTTCATATATAAAAGTAAGGATTAATAATTTAAATTTAAAGAATTATGATTAAAAATATAAATAGTCAAATGTTTAAAATAGTATTTTTATTTATATAGTTTATATAAATAATAAATAATTATAAAATATTGAAATAAATAATAATATTTAAAAATTATAATTAAATAATTAATAAAAATCTTATGTTTTTTTATTTAATATTTACTTAAGGTATTCGAAATTATCTATAAATAAATGATAATATTATAGAATATAAAATATAATATCTTATACAATGTTATCCAAAATATTGTATAGTATTAAAGCTATCAAGTCTTATATTATTATAACTCTCTCTAGGGTTTATCCTAGGTTTTTATTTATAGGACATGCCAAATGGATCCTCAATGTTTAATTCAAACATTGCAATAAACTGGAATATTCTCCACTTCTCATAGAAAGATGTACTTTATATATAAGTTTAGATTAAGGAAAAAGTTTATCCTGGTAGAGAGTTAGGACATGCCTCTGAGTTTATTGGGTTCTTACAAAGATATTTACATATTATTTATCGAAAAACCTGGAAGTTAAACCAAATCATAAGAAGGAAATGGATGGGTGAACCCCAGTTGGCACCAAATCAAGATATACTTAAAGCATGTCAAGTAAATACGTATATTTAAATATTTCAACTCACTCTTATGAGATATTCTGCTACTTGTCAGCATATGGTCTTCCTCATTTATCCCAACAAAACCAACCATGCGAGTGTGTTTGGACTTTAGAGCATTGCTATCTGATCTTTAAATCACTTGATATGTCGTTAATGAAGAGTTGAAACTTGAAGTCCATTAAAATGGAAAAGAAATAAAATAAGGTATAGTAAGGTTGCACTCGTGCATATATACTGGCCACAAGATGGCAAGACCCACAGGCTCAGGTCATCACATCCCTTGTAAATAAGGGTATCATATCATTGGATCTGGATCTGCCTATAGTACAAGTGGTCTCATAAATATGCTATCTAACAAGATAAAGTGGCGTGGCTTCAGAGAAAGTAAAGCCATCCAATTCCAGATATTGAAGTTGAAAAGAGAAGATAAGGCCGTGAGTTTTGGGCAAATGGTTGGTTAGGTGCTAGGTGACAAGTGACAACAGTGACTGTAATTTGCTTTAAAAAACTATTCCTCCGTTTTTCACTGCGCCTTTATTCCTTCATGATTGTGTTTTCATAATATCATGTCGACCAGCGATGCAAATTTGATTGTCAAATGAGTAAACGTCTTGGTTGTCGTGTAACTTGGATTTCATTTTTGGCTATTGCTTATAGTTTTCGAGGATTGGAGCTATAGTTACTTGATATTCGAACATTTATTTATTTATAAAGAAGTTAATCCCAAACTTGACCTTAAGTTGTGGGGAGAAAGATACTAACTGTTGGGATCATGGGGAGAATATATGCAACAAACTGCAAAGTAGAATAGATAGCAAAAGTCCCAGTTTTCCAAGCAATAAGATTCGCTTCTATTCTTTTTGTGCATTCATTTTTAAAGAATATAGTTTATCTGTTATCTTCAAGTATTCATCACATGGCATACTAGCCTGAGTGAGGCGATGAAAACAGAAAGTTTTGAACTTTCTGGCATAACTCCAGTTGTGTGTCAGGTACAACTAACTTGACGGCCAAATTAGCTCCACACAGCTATACCGGCATTAATGAAGTTATGAATGTATAAGGATTTTACTTCATAATTCGTACAATGACTTATGCAAAAAGAAATTAAAGAGAAAAGCATTGATCATTTTAATAAATTCCCAACCAACATCAATACCAGCAAACCTCCTTTCTAGTCAACAAACCAATTTAACCAAGAAAGATAAACTAGAGAATAGAGAAAGCTTCCAACAGCAAAAGTAAAAGAAGTAGGAAAAAGAAAAGTTAACGTAGACCATCAGCACCCCCCTATCCCTTGTCTTTGCCCTTGCTTTCCATCTAATCCTTTGGCCCCTTTTTCACGTTTTGTTTTCCCTTGAAAGAAACTTCCCTTGTGGCAAGTCTCTCTGTCTGCTTTCCCTTGCACGGATAAATCTACAATTAAGAACCTTTCCTTTCTCTTGCGCCTATGCTTCCAATCATTGTTATGACATAAAAACCATTTCACCCGCCAGCTAATTCTCAGGTGATAATTTAATATATAAGCCTTCTACATGTTTTCTTACCCCGGAAGCTTGTTTGTGACTTTTCTGGTTATTCAAGTCCAGTTAATTAGATTTAGTTCTCAAAGCAGTGAAGTGGAGTGCTCTATTTGTAATTGCAAGAGCCTCTTCTTCTCTTCATTGAATGTGAAAACACACTTGCACTAGCTTAAAGAGACATAAAACCATTATCCAAAGCTTGGTCATGCATTAGCAATATAGTGTGTCCTGTGCTCTCATAAGGTTGAGGTGCCATGGCTTCTCTTGGCAATCCAAGAAGTTGGATTCCATATATGAACGGCAAAGACTGTTCCCAGGGATTCTGTAGCTTGAACTGTCCACAGTGGTGTAACATAGTGGATCCTCCTCCTCCACCTTTTGAATATCTTGATGAAAATGATTCAAGGCCAAATTTCTCCCCTCTTGTTATTGCAATCATTGGGATCTTGGCCACTGCTTTTCTTCTTGTGAGTTACTATGCCATAATATCCAAGTACTGTGGCCGCAGAGAGAACCAAGACCACCCAAACGATGACGAACTACAAGAGGATCACAGCCCCTCACTCCATGAACCCTGGCATGCCTCAACCATTGGCTTGGATGAGTCTCTGATCAAGTCCATCACAGTGCGCAAGTACAAGAGAGGAGACGGTTTGGTTCAAGTCACAGATTGTTCTGTTTGTCTCAGTGAGTTCCAAGATGATGAGAGTGTAAGGCTCTTGCCCAAGTGCAGCCATGCTTTCCATCTCCCTTGCATTGACACGTGGCTCAAATCTCACTCTACCTGCCCTCTATGCCGTGCCACCATATTCCCCTTCAATGCTTCAGCGCCTCATCAGGTTCCAGCCATGGTGATGGAGCTCCCTTCAAGGGATGAAACTTCGTCAGAGAATGGAAACGCAGCTGTTGGAAGTGGCAATGAGATTGGGGTCGTGGAAGAAGAAGAAAGCGTACATGGTACTCCTCCTCCTCCTCCTCCTCCTAGTGGTGCTTCAAAGCCTCCTTCATTTCGTGCTTTGAGTGATTTGGGTAGTATGCAAGGAAGGCACAGAATAATTGAGATAAGAGATGATGAATTAGAAGTGTATGAGTCGATTGGAAGGTCAGTTTCTATGGGCCATTCGTTTCAAAGTGGTGATGTTTCAGTTGCTCATGTTGTTGTACATATGAATCAAGAGCAGCATTCTCAAGCAGAAGGATGCTCTAGTACTGAAGCTGGTCCATCGAAGAGATCCCGAGGAGAAAGTAGCAAGTGGAGCTATAAGAGAAAGGTCTTGCTGCATTGCGTACTGAGCCCAATTGCTATGAAAAGGTCATTTTCCAGTGGAAGGTTCTCTCTTAGCACAAGTCACAGAGCTAGGCAGGGAATTGTCCCTGTGGCTGTCTGATAAGAATTCCCTTTATTTCTCTTTTTTAATTTTGTTCGACTATCTAGCTAATTGTATGATTAAGAAGATAAGATTGGACAATTTCTTTTTTTTTGACCTTTTTTGTGTGAAGATCTTACATACGGTATATTAGTCAGTGTGATATATCAGTAATAGCCCGAAAAAGAAAAACAACTTTTGCTTTTGATGCGTATGGTTTTTGGTTTTGTACTTTGAATCCATGAGTTAACATTTCCGTGGAGGTCAAATTCCATGTTTCCCTTCTGTAATTAAAGGCCTTCTGGGCATAGGAAGCAGTAATGAGTTGGAGGCTTGCAGCTCTTAATTAAATATCATATAAAAGAGATTTATTTATTTACTTAATAGTCGTCTAAGATTTAGAAGAATCGATTTATGGCATACTATTAACAAATTTTATGATGAAATAGAATGTGGTTCGATCGATTCTCATCAATTTATTACATTTCATCTTAGAAGATATAATAAATCTAATTTATATGTTTTCATCTAATAACTTAAATTTGCCAAAATAGGTGGTTCTTGTGAGCTCTGTTTCACTGTCACTTGAGCGTTTTAAAATGAACTTAAGTCTCACTACAATACACTTACACAACTGACTAAAAATATCAATCTCATATATACAGCCAATCATGTTTTTTAACATCTAAAAACGATTAGTATGACACTTTCGTAAGTCGTTATAGTAAGTGCATGAATGATGACGTACGGTTATATTAATATTATTCATAAGCATTACAGCATTAAGTATAATAACTAATGTTTGTTGATGATTGGTTTTTCATTGCCTACTTCGACAAGTCTCGACTTAGGTTACCACTTAACATACACGACATGGAGGACATATGAATCATCATTTACAATCACACAATGCAACTCGTCCTGCAGCACCAGTTATTTAGTTGTGTTGTAACTATAATCATGTTGAAGGTTGACGCACTCCCTCTCCATCACATAAAAAAAGTTTACAGTCACACAATTAGCCACCTCACTACGATATCTTCATTTTTATCCAAATATGCGTTACGCTTGTTTTGGTTGAAAAGTGTGGAAAGGGGCCGGTTAGTATCGGTTTGTTTGGTAATGCTCTCTGAGGGTGCTCTGGTTTATGGGGTTCACAATTCTGTTTTTTTGTTATGATTAGTACGTATTCATATTCAGGCTTAGTTCTCCTACATAAAGAGTTGTATTTCTTCTCATTTGGTGTATCAATTCGATCTACGCATAATACAAAAACAATAATTCAGTTTTTCTATTCTCCTTTCCTGCTTTGTTCTTGCTGTGAGTGAGAGCTTGGCACCTCTTACACGACACAAGGGGAATAGGAAGAACTGCCACAACAAGGAGCTAGCGTGACGGGCGAGCACGTGGACGAACTCGCATTACGTTAAACTCGTGGAACTGGCTAGAGCACTTTAGGCTACAAATTTTCACCAAACATGACATAAATTAGCAGATAAATCTACCCAAAAAATTTCACATGCCAGGTTTACACACAGCCACCTATGATATATAGCTACGTATTTGCCTCTGACAAGGGTCTCACGTGAAGGCGTTTCTGTTCACACAAATTTTGTCAAGGCAATTAAACTGAAACAGAAAGACAGAACTGATATTCTCATACATATTATATCATTTGTATTGCTTTTACATTTCAATTGATGTTAATAATATCTATCATTCCAATCAAGTGTTGTGTATATGAAAGAAGAAATTGATATCTTTAATCTTGAAAATTTGGATTTAAACTGCAAATATTAAATATGCAAGTATTATTGCTTAATGAAGGGAATGATATTCATGTCAAACGGTTCGAATCACTTCAGACAGCATTCCAGATTTCAGATTTCGTTGGTACCCATTTTTTTTAGGCTTCATTCGTAAGGTACTTTTGTTCTAGGGTATTTTTTAGTGCAAGTCATGGATTCTTTTTAGAAGGGTTTTCTACTATCTAAAATTTAAAAAGATCAATATGATCTCACTCTAATTAATAATGTAAACATAGAAATTATCATTTTTAATATCGATATTCATCATTGTCATTTTTTTAATGTGGAGTATATATACCTAATACTACTATTGTGGCTTTTACTTATTAAGATTTGAGACAATTTTTATATTATTTTACCAAATAATACTATTATGACGGGGTGGAAGTAGGTGAGTCACTCGTAAAGGGCTTTTGACAGGCACTTAAAGGCCTTAGGTCTAACCTATTTAATAAAAGCTAGGTGAAAGCTTTCAAAAAGCTTTTTAGCTAATAGGTAAGTTTAAGCTATAAAAAAAAATCTATTGGGTAACAGGTTAACCTATTTATATTATTATTATTATCATCATCATCGTTTAAATATCTAATGATAATAGAAATATTTTAATCTATTTGAAAATATATTTTTCGTTTAAAGTGTTTTAATCTATTTTAAAATATATATTTTAATATATTTAGTAGTATTTTGACTTATTTAATAATAGGCATTTTGATTTTTTGAAAATATTTTATAATCAAATAGGTTTGGATAAGCTTAAGGTCAAGTTAGGCTTTTAAGAAGGTTACGTTAAGGCCATAAAAAAGGCTTATGCTAGGCGATACCTTAGACTCAGGCTTCATTTTAAAAATCAGGCTAAACTTATTTAAGTTAAAACTTAATTTGACCCAACCTATTTTCACCGCATTGCGTTCTTAAAATCAGCATCTTAATAATCTAAAGAATTTAACAACTCTCAAAAAGTAATAATAACATCATACCAACCCTTATTACGGGCCACATGATTTTTGGGTTTTGTAGCAAGATGAGTTGAATCATTCATAACTTATTTAACATGTATGTGTCGGATGACCCAAAAAAAATGTGTATGTGTTGAAGTATTAATGGACAGGCGAGTTTTACAATAGGGCAAATTGAATATGGGGCTATGTGGGACTGATGGTTTTATAATAAAAAAAAAAAGAATAGTAAATTACTTTTTTACCCCCATTTTCTCTTGCTTTCTTTCTTCTCCATTGCAGCTACTAATCCCTGCCACCTCCTCTTTATCATATTGCAACATCCTCTTTACGCATAAACATATCATTGCAAATCAAACTTGTAAAATGTCAATCGATTCAAAAGCCAAACATCAGTCCACATCAAGATCAATAACCCATAAACAAAGCAAGGAAAAGTTTCAAGCATTGGGACATAATTTGATCTGAAGAAAATTGCAGTGCAGCCTGCCATGGCAGCTACAATGGTCACTGGTGGGGGCTGCAGGAAGGAGGTGAGGGCATGGTGGAGGAGAAGGTGGTGCCGTCGTGTGAAGGTTGTGCGAGACTGCAATGGAGGCTGGCATGATAGTGATGATGCACTCCACTCCGCCATTTTCTCCAACGTCATTATTAGCAAATCTGCATCTGAGGTTGCGCCTCCACCGGTCCACAAATGTCATCTCGCGCATCTCCTTACTTTTGGTCGGCGGCAAGGAGCTCCTGTTGTGTCCAATCAGAGCTGTCAGCAGCACTTTGCCCAGCAGCTTAACATCTATGCTTAATACCAGACACAAATGAAAAGTTGGCCCCTTTTGTGAGTAATAATGAAAGAAATTTAAATTTTCTTGGAAAAAAAAAAAAAAAGCCATGGCGCACATTCCATCTGCACATATATGTTCGGTGATAAACATTAATCACTGTTTACTGGAGTCGTATTGGGTCATATGGTCTTACTTTTACCCAACAAATTTGTGTGATCTTTAATGGATAATAATTGATTTTTATGCATCAAATTGTGTAAAGTTATATGGAATTTTCACTAGGTTAAACGCTACCAATTAGTCTCAGATGGCTGAGATAGTCATCAAATTGTCCTTAGCTGGAATCTTTTTTCAGCATATCACAATATTTAGAAGAAGGGATGATAGTTGTTATGTGCGAAATTATTCTGGGCAGAGAATGAATGTAGTGCAACGAAGGATTGAAAAAGTGACACTGTGTGCTAAATCGGAGAGTGTCGAGGAACAAGGAGTGAAAGAGGGAAGGGGATAATGGTGTAATGGTATTGCAGTCTTTTATGAAAGAGGAGAGAGGAAAGGGCAAAATAGATAAATCATTAATATTTTTAATTTTTATAAATATTAAAAAATAAAAATATATTTTAATCCTATCAATTTAAACTGTTAGATTCATATTTGAATGGTTGAGATTAAGAGATTAGCTAGGCCCAAACTCAATTTTTTCCATCATAGAACTTGCCTTACTTGATAAGCAAGTTTATGTTTTGGTCATAGGTAAAGTCCGTACGGATATCATTAGTGCTCGAGCAAGCTGGTGTGATTCCTTTTTCATGAAAAAAAAAAAAGATTTTTTCCTGGTGCTTTTAAAATTTAAAGGTGGATCTCTTCAATCAGACGCGTTCCAAAATAAATTTGTACTTTTCTTACTTTTGGATCTGATCAGTTCTATTAATAAATGATCATGTTCTCAATTGCATTCTTTTAGAATTTAGTTTGGATTTATTGTATGGCTAGGGATTTGGATAAAAAAATTCTAGATTCAAACCTCACCACTAATATAAATATAAAAAATATTATCGCTTATCATTATTATAAGTTATGATAAGATAATAATATAAAATATAATTTTTCACATTAATAATATATTAAAATTACTTTCCTTCTATTTTATTAAAATTTAATTTTAATATATTAATAGTATAAAATTTATTTATATAGTGATCAAATCACATTTTGAGTGTTTTCTCCGGTATCGTACGCTCCTGGAATCAAGGGTATAGTAGCCTTCCTGAGTTGGAACGACTTTATTGGTCTATTTGGTCAAATATTATGCCATGTAAGTACTCCATAAAAATTCTTTCAAATTTGTAATTTGGTTCACTCATTTTTGTTGTGTTTAGTTTTGCCCCACTTATTTTCGAAAATCTTAAAAAAGGAGAAGCTTAAACGACCACCGTCGTTTTGACAAAAACCAAAACCGGCTTCCACCATAACCACCATCACTGAAGTTGAAAACCCAATCTGAGTCCCACTACAATCCTGCCATTGCCGTCCAGCACCGGCGGCAACTCCACAATCTCTGACAACCCCATCCTCAAGGACCTCATCAACATCAAGCACATCAACTATATCGCCAAAGGCAACACCACACCGCTACTGCCATCATGCCTTCCATGAGGGAATGTTCCAGAAGAACGACATCATCGTCATGCTCCAATACGCCTATCGCTCTCATCTAGAAGTGCATTGAAGCCTACGAGGTGGGTGTCGTCGTCGAGGTCGTCGAGGTCCCCCTCCCCTTTCTAGTGATCTCCAATGACGAGATCATAACGGAATTTCGTTGCACACCGGAGAGAGAGTGAAGAATGGCGGGAGGACTATCACGGCGTCGGAATAAGGGCAAAGGTTCATTGCCAGCGACGGAGGATTACTCAATTTGCATCACTTGATGGTTATACTACCATTTTCGGTTGACGAGCAACCTGTAATTCAGCAACAAAGGCAGACAAGGGAGACTCGGTTGTTTTTCAGTCATTTTTTTATTCTTTAAATTAGATGGGGTCAAAACTGAAAACAAAAATCTCAATGGGTCAAAATATAAATTTTAAATAAATTTTTTTCAAGTACTTATGTGGCACAACTTTTGACCAAAGAGACCATGGGTACTAAACCCTTCATTTTACGGAGAGCACCATAGAAAACACCCATATTTTGTCATTTCAATAAAATATAATTGACTCTTACTTTACTATTTTAAAAGTTATAAATATAAGAGAATTTGATAAGATATTAGTATAAAAAAATTTTATATTAATATTGTATTTAAATTAAATTCATTTTATTTTATGTTTTATCATTGGCATAATAACAAGGCATGCATAAACTAGATTACGCAATTATTTGATTACAACAAGTCCCAACCAGCTAAGAGTTCCATATAGATACCAAAAAATCCATCTCCACTACATGTGCAAACAGCTAGAACTGTTTAGGGATCATCCCCATGCATGTCTGTTTCACTGATTCTGGCTTACGCTAGGGGACAAGAAGTCTTAATGCTGATATTGATCTATCGATCACACAAAGAAACAAAACTGAAAGCTGATAAGAATCTAAACAAAAGGAAAATTGTACTTATCCGACACACTCGAAGCCTTATGCGTGGTTTCGTTTGAGTTTTTAGTTTTTAATTTTTCAAATTTTATGAAGGAAATACTGAAAATTTTAAAAATTAAAAATTTTAATTTTCAGTTTCATTTAGATTTCAATATTTCCTTCACAAAATCCTAAAAGTTAAAAACTGAAAATGAAACTTAAACTAACATTACATTCCAATTACATGTCACATATCCCCACACGCATAAGAGAAATTCTTGGATGAAAACAAATTTAATGAGTAAATATTTATTTGATCCTAAAATTATATGTATATTTTACTTTAGTATTGAAATAAAAAAAAATATCTATTTTGTCATTGAGATCATAAAAATTGATTCAAATAGTCTTTAAGGGATTCAAACTAGTACCGGAAATATTAGCATAGAGCCTAATTTGAATCTATTTTTACAATTTCATAAACTAATTTAATAATTTCTTAATTTGAAAAGTTAAAATGAAGCACATATATAATTTAAGGAATCAAAATAAATCTTTACTTCAAATTTAATACTTCATATTTATATTACACTCACAATAAAATAACGTCTAACTATCTTTATCCAAATCACAATCACTTGATTATGGAACCTACACCAACTTTCTTGTAAGTATGTATAGTGAGATTAAAATATTAGATTTATGCTCATCTATGATATTTTTTTCCTATGCGAAATAGGCTGCAAAGCCTCGTACAAAAAGTTTAAACACATGGACGCACAATCTCCATCCATCCTTTCCTCAAGAAGAAAATGATAAAACTTTACCGTGCGAGAGATGAACGAAAAAGAGGCAGTGGAAGCAAACATTCCAAATTAATTATCACTTTATTGTCCTACATTGTTTTGGGATCGATTTTAGCGGATGACAGGAATTTAATTAATATCCAAGAAAATAAAAGAGAATGGTATAGTAAATTTGCAAGGTATATAGCAATGGGAGCAAAACTTCCGGTCCAACTAACATAGTGAGAAATAATATAAACAACTAATTAAGGGAAATGATATGAGGAAGTTTCATGATTATTCAAAGGACACCAAATATAATATATTGTGTTCGTGGGTCTTGGTTTTCTAATAAAATCCCATGCATTTGACTTTACGAAGGATTTTTGTCAAAAAGGAGGCAAGGCGTTCATTGGCTGATTAATTTGACTTAACATCTTTCTTGGATTTGAAATTAGTATTAAGGTTACAGATTTCGCATCTGATTAGCCTAATCGCTTCAGACTTTGAACTAAATAGTAAGAAACTAACTAGAATTGAAGGATAAAAATGCAAAAAAAAAATGCATGTCCGTACAGGTCTTCTTGGACCCAATCTAGATGTATAGGATGACGCCTAGTCTGAATAAGCAGGTTTTGGAGACTAAGAACTCTGATATGATGTGTGACATAGAAAGGCTCTGCTTGATGAATGCTCTCAAGGCTTCCTCCCAAGCTTCGGAATTAGAGACTTCACAGTAGCTAAGAAGAGAACACACTAATCTCAAACTGGAATAATTAACTATAAAATGTAGTCTAAATTCTGTCAATTATGTGTCATAAATCATAATCCTTAAATATTGCCATTGTTATGAAGCGAGGATCAACAACATTTACTGACCCAAAATGAAGACAATCATTTGACTTTGCTGATCAATGACATGGCGTCCTTCTGTGTTGCCAACACAAGACGGCCTGTGTTAGTAACACAACTTGGGTTCACAATACAACTTGCATTGTCCTTTTTGGCAACAGAAGAGAAACCGTATGCCATGCGGGGTATATCAGAAAACCAAAATGACTTATTTTACACAAGACATGACTACTAATACTATTTAGGAACCATATTAAACGTCACCCAAAATTTTTAAGAGTGATGCTAGAGAGTTCGAGAAATGCTCATCGGAAAACGTGTCAGACTTATGAATATAAAGTATTTTTCAATTTTTATAAGTAGCCAAATTTGTTGTTTTACCTCTCCCTGAAAATATCATGTAACATAGGGTTTTCCTAGGTGTCAATCTCCTTATTATTATAAAATAGGATTAATAGCAATTTTCTCCTTACAATGCTTGGCAAAAAAATAATAATAATAATTTCCTGTTCAAACAATTTCATCACGTGCCTTAATAAGATTTGCCTGCCTTGATTTTATTGGGTTTAGTAAATTATTAATTAGTACTAAGTGGATTTAATGGTAGGAATATGAAATGTTGCAGCCAACAATTGTTGTGGCATTGGGGCATGTGTTTTGTTTATCACCCATATATTGGCTAACGAAATTCATTCTATTTTAAACACTATTATTATTATTATTATTAAACTCAACCATCCAAATTACAATGGTCAAGAATACATTGGTATTAAGACACAGCCAATGTAATATTTTCTCTATTTTTGAATAATTATTCATTTCAAAAGTCAAAGTAGCATTAATTATTATTTTTAATAATATTTATATTAAATACTATTAATTTATTAGTGAAAGAGGAGAGAAAAAGTTAGAGTGCAGAGTACTGAAAAGAAATAATGACAATTTAATAAATTAATTCTAACTTTTATTAATATTGATGTTTGAATAATCATTTCCTTAATTTTAGTACATATTTAAAATTAGATAATTATTTGAGGTTAGAAAATTTAGTATTAAAAAACTTTATTACAATAGCATTAGACTTTCCCTTGCAACGCTTGGGACTAAACTAGCTGACAAGCATGTTATTGCCTTTGAGGAATATTCCTCAAAGTTTTTGGTAGACGTCTTGTGGTCTTAATAAAAGAAATTACATGTTCATGATATTGTTTTGATAGGTGTTATTTTGAAATTCAAAGAGTATGTGTCATTGGATGCCCATCCAAATCTAAGGATGGAAAAATAAGGTAAAGAGTGTTAAAATAATAGTTCTATAAAATTTAAGAGTGATGAATTTGATTTCTACATAGAATATGAGGGAGTGAGTATTGAAAAAACATTTCCTATTCTTTTATCCCGGGAGCTCCTGAATAAAATTAGCAGGATGGTGAAAGTTTGGCTTGTACTTGCCTATAATAATTTTGTCCAGTATTTCAAATGGAAAAACTAATCATGTTTTTTGTTTCTCAATCATTGAAATAAGAGATATTTCAAAAACAAATAATAAAAAAATTTGTATGTCTCTTATCACCCTTCCTCATTACAAAGGGACCTTGAAATTGGGCCAGTGAAGAGGACAATGCAGCTCAACTGCAAACAAGATAAACTGTGTCAGCGTTTTTCCCATTTGGTATTAACCCTAGCCTGGCCTGTCGATTTTTGTGGACAATGTACCCAAACGAGTTGGTACAGTTGAAGGAACCTCAACACATCAACTACAACTATAGTTTAGCATAACACAACTGCACACCAAACAAAAACTCAAATTCATCAGCAAATATTCTTTCCCTCTTCTTTCTTTCCTCTCTCACTCTCAGTTGAAGATCGAGGGAAAATGCTTAATTTGGACATTTCACTAATATTCACGTGCCCTGCCCCCACATGAAACCGATTAACAGCAAAGGGAAGATTCTTCTTCAATTCTTCCAAGCAAGTGATGAACTGCCGTTGCAATGCCATCCACTGAACCAAGTTGGAATCCTTCTTCAACCTTTATATAAAAGAACAAAATGACCATTTCTTAGCCAAAGAATCCTTCTAAATTCTCATAATTAACTTATATACAAGGATACCGCTTTCCATTGCTCATCAGATACTAACACCACAAATGAAAATGACTCTTTCTGCCACATTTATAATCATATATGTTTGAGCGGGGTGAAAACACAGTAATGTGTAGCTCACGTTGATAGTTACATACCTTGGCACTGATAGAGTAGAGCACCAACGGGTCCATGGTTGTGACATTTAGATGAAGGATGGTGAGGGAGAGTGTTTGCAAACCAGCAACCAACTTGGATAGCTGCCTGGGGCTTCTTTGAGTGAGAATTCGAAGGTTTGCATGGGTCTCGATTAAAGTAGCCTCGACATCAGCAATGGCAGCCTTGGTCTTGGATGTGTATTTGTTAGGAGTCTGGGACCATGTGTGCTGAGGATACACAAAAAATTGTGCAAAAGGGGGTCTCATGAGTTTGGAAATGGCCGTATCTTCATTTGTTTGGGCTACTTCTTGCGCTAAGAGTTGCAGCTTTCTAGCTTCAAGTGACTGCAAGAGGTGCTCCAGCTCCTTCACAAATTCTATAGCACCTCCCACTATAGAGGCCTGGTCACCCTGTAACATATAAAATTTGTATATGATATTGAACCAAAACTTGCATCGAGAACAGGTAACGATACCAACATATAGGGTCTGTTTGGTTTCCATATTATATTATGTTTTTATTTTGTGTTATCAAATTTTAGTATGCTGTAAAGAAAATAATGAAGACCGAAAATGAAAATAAGAAATAGAAATATATTGTTTTTATTATTTTTATTAATTTTTTCACAAAATTTTAAAACAGAAAACATAAAATAAAATAAAAAAAAATGAAAAAGCATAAACCAATCAGACCCTTATTCCTGTGGCCGTAAGTACGCATGCAGTCAAAGCATATTTGGTTTTTAAGTTTCAATTATTTGGCACCCCAAGAAGTGGATTGCGCTTTTAGGCCTTGCACCGATTTCTCTTCGCCTTACAAATAACAAAATATCCAGCGTATATCCTTTACACGTAGCATAGTTTTAGGATTCCAGCAGAGAGATATTCTCATAAAGTTTCGAATATGTTTGTATTACTTTAGCTTTATGCTGCTCAGCAGTATTGTGAAAGATAATCTCCTCATCATTTTCTGATATCTCTAGAATTTGAAATTGATTCTTTTAAAGTTCGCAGTACAATTGGTAGAGTAAAATAGGCAATCTATTCTTAACAGTTAATGTCACATGCATGTAATTGTATATTGTAAACTTTTAATCTCTTTGTTTTTTTTTTTTTTCAAATCAATGACATAATAGGACCGAGCACTTTGTTCAAAAGCCATAACATATTTGTGATTTGTGAGAAGTCCCACGTACATTCATCTTCATGAGAAAAGAAAGAGAGATAGAGACTGAAAAGGAAGTTGAAGGATGAAAGTCAAACCCTTTGGACGAAGGATTCAGGCATAAGGGAACGAAGAACAGCGAGATGCTCGTTCATCTGCTTTCGGCGGTTTCTTTCCACGGCAATGTGGTTCAATCTCTGTGTCTCAGCCTCTTCCTTGTTCTTGCAAACCCTCGGCTTCCTTCTCCCCTTCTTCCTCCGTTGCACTTGCACTTGCACACCCACATTATTATTCTGCCTCCTGCCAATGCTTTGATCTGGCTTGCTGGATTGCCGTTTTCGGGTCCTCATCAGTGCACAGTTATCAAATGCAGACGCAGGGTCATGTTCCTGATAGTTCACCACATTTCTACCACGAAACTGGCCTCTGAATAGTCATGACTGCTAAATGGGGTTGCAGAGATGGTGTCATAGATAATGAAGTTGGAAAACGCATTGGATTTCAGAGTTTCCAAAGCCATTACTACTCCCTCAACTGAAGTTTGTCTAAATCAACTCTCCATTTACCGTGAGATCGAACGTCTAAACCACCCCAAGAGTCTCCATAGCTTTCTAACAGAACATGAGAACCATTTATAGCAAATGCCACTATCCCAGTTGAGTCACAGGGGAAGACGGAAAGGGAGCTCAAAGTTAAATATATAATGTAGGGAAAAGGCTAATTTAGATTAGAAAGACGCAACACGTGAGAAGGGCAGAAATGGTCTTGTGCTTTTCAGGAATCTGAAAGGTGAAGGAAAAGGAAACAGGCTCCTCACTCATCTTGCTTCGGTTCCCTTCCCAATTCCACAGATGCTGTCAAATATTGGCACAGCTTATGCCAATGGATAGTGGGGTGGGGGGACCCAAATCTATATAGAAAATATGCATACAAACAACACAACGAGCTGTGTGTAATAGCTACACCTCACATTCAAATGTGTGTTGAGGTTTGCAGGAAATGAATGGCTCACGTACCGAGATTCCCATGAAATAATTTACGCAAAGACAATATAGCATGTATTTGACAATCCATTGGTACAATATTCTACATGTCAAAAGCATAAAAACGTTTAGTTGTTGATGTAAATCCTATAGTGCATGGATATTAATCCTTGTAGAATAGTCTACATGTACAGATACCGAATCAACAATAAGCTTATTTTGTTGGGAACTATGAAAATTATGGAGCTTTTTCCCTTTAAACTTAAGTCATTATAATATGAAAACTACCACAAGATAATTTTGATATCATCTGTCAAATGTCAATTAGGCTGATGAAAAATCAGAAGTCTGGCAACTACTTTACTTCTTTCACGGCCAATGCCGCCCCTACCACTTCAAGCGGCGAACTATTACAGTAATCGTGTCTTCTGATGCAGGCACTTCTTTTGATACCACAATGGAACGGGAGAAGATTCTGATTACGTATATACATCCGTCATTTGATTTTTAACCTTTCTGGTTTCTCGCATTTTTAATATGATTTCATCAATAGGTGAAATGTACACACTTGCCAGACTATTTACAATTTTCACATGGGAAAATCTTACCTTTGCTAATTTTTCTCAATTCATGATTTGGGAGTTGAAAACAGGATATATTATAAGCTTGCTCTGAATGATGTATCGGAAACCATGTCCGTGACCACCAGGTACATGACAGGAAAAATCTTTCTAAGTCCATTCTTGCAACTTCGTTTCCCTAACGTCTAAATGTAACTGAATATATAAAACTGAGTATAGTTAGCGCATAAGCTTATAATGATACTTAGATTAATATATAAACGTGGGGCCTCATGAGTGTGGGGGCTGCGCCTCGGTGTGCATGTGTGTGTGTTAGTAAGATGAAAGGGAGATGTTATGAACTTCAGAACTTTAGCCTTATGTGCCGATGAGGACACACGTAAGGACAGAAGCCGAGCAAGGACCATGGTCCAAGCTGTCAGGCTCTGCTGGGTTAACCATGTGACTGCTAGCTTCCCTTCTCGAAAAATTACATCTCTGCAGGTCCGAATCACTTAAGCTACTTTCAAATCCCCATAATGCATTCTCACTCTTTCTTTTCTCATCTTACATATTTCCTAGAGAAATAATTTAAGGGTATCACACCAAATACGCATGAAAATTAAGTATAACAAATACACAAGAACACTTACGTATAAATTTGCAATGTGTGGTCAATCAATATCCAGGTGAAGGATTCATTGGTCTGGAGAAGTTATGGATCAACGTTACTCCTCTTTTAAAGTGGGTTAAGATTGCTGGTATGACATTGCAAATTTAATTTTTTATTCAAACTTCTTCTACCTTCTTTCCTCTGCCATTGTCACTGCCACTGTTGGCAAATGCATCCCTCTTACTAGTATACTGTTATCTCTTCAGAACCTCAACTCAAACCCCCAGTTGAAATCTTTTCACCTAATCAACGGAATATATTGTCCCGTGTGGAATATATGGTGGTGGAATAGCAAAAACATGAGCAAAATCTGAGATCCAGATTTTTAATCTGAAAAATCACAACATTAACCTCTTTTATCCCTCTGCACCAAAAAATCGGAACGGCGCACTGCTCCGCGAGGATCTTCTCCTCCACCCTCCGGTTCTTATGCAAAGCCAAAAGAATCAAACTAATAAAATTACTAACTTAACCCACTTTTATCTTTTAATTTTCTCTTCATGCCACCCACATTTTAATCTTTCATCTCTTTTTCCACTACCACACAATCAACTTCTTCCTTCCTCAGTGCGCTGGCCACATTGTAACCACCCACCACCACCATCATCTTCCATCCTTGACTGATACACCAAATACATAAAAAGAAACATAGCAAAGAGGTGCTATGAACAACTTGAATTTAATTTTTAAGCTCAAAATCCATTATTTGAAGAACTTTGTGAAGGAAACACTAAGTTCACCAAGAAGTGGACTAGGTGACTGTCGTGAAGGAAATAAAAATAGGAAAAGGAGATCCTCTTGAGGAGCACACTTCAGTGACAATGGGCTTAGAGGGAGTTGTATTGCATTTATGGAGGCCGACCTTGCAACTGAAAAACCGGATCCAGGTAGTTGGGGATGGGGTCCACAACGAAGAGAAGAGCAGAGAGACAGTGCTGATGGAAGGATAAGTTTGCATTTTAAAGAAGTATTTTAATATTATTTAATAAATTACTTTATAATCTATGGACAGCCACAACAAACGATGTCGTATTGTATTATAGTTCAGGGCCTTATTCCTATTTGAGGAGCAAGGTTACTCCACAAGATGGAGGGAGTAACGAATCCTCCACTCAGTATCCATGCCGGGACAAACATACATTTACATTTGCATGGAAATGGCTATCCTTAAGCGTCATAAAGATGAGCTCTGTCCAGTCTCCGTCATTTTATTGTCATACATATGCATTTCTAAAAATGCTGACCAGGGGATGATGAATTCTTCCTCATTGTCAATCAAGTTCAACGCTATACAGACGAAGAGCTTAATACTACCCTTCCTACCAACCGTAATTAACAGATGAGTTTTATAATAATTTTCAATCGATGATTGGCAAAAAGAATATTTTTATAATAACTAATAACACTAATAGAACAGACTACAATGTAGCAAATGGTTGCTTTACCAAAATTTTAACTTTACACCGAAGTAATCTGCAATTCCAATCACAGTGGACAAAATATAGGCATATACGAGCAAGATGAAAAGGGCTGTGATCGATGACACACAGAGGGTATCAACAGACAGGTTTACCAACCCCGTGAGGATATTTGCCTGCATACAAATTATTAAAAGAAATTATAACTGAGATCTAAAGAGAAAAAGCATGTGAATGTAACTAAAGGATATCTTGCTCACCAGAAGAAATGTAGCCAGTAAGTTCCGATTGAATGCTTCTTCAAGTACTGAAGTTTTACTTCCAGGAATAAGATCAGCCAGCATTAGAACTGATATCAGCTGAAAAATGGGCAACATGCAAATAACATATTCAAACCAAAACCTTAATCAGAAGCCAAATTAGAAATTATAATGTCAGCAATGGATTCAATAATGCTGTGCTGTCAAATTTGGATTATGGTACTGACTGGGAAATCCGTACACTGCATTTGGTAAGTCAGATTAGATGAAAAATTCAATTGCATAAATACAAGCCAAACACTAGTAATCAAGAGATAGCTAACAAAAATAATCCTAAGAATACAGGCTACAAAGACAACATGCCCCATCAAACTATGTCACCCATCGAATGAAGAGACCGAAATGAGAATTACCTGAAGGTTGTCAGCTAATACTATAGTAACATATGGCAGGTTGCACTGCACAAAGTACGAACAATTAGTTTTTCATCCATTGATGCCAAAAGGATCTCCTTCTAAGTACGAAACCATAACATAGTGAAGCATACCGTTCTCCGTGAAACTCTTTCCACATGCCTGTCTAGAAGCACAGTTAATAACCTGACAAGGGCATCATAAAAAAGAACAATTTCAAAGCTGTTGACTTCATTGATAAGGAATAAACAAGTTCAGAATTAATCTATACCAAAATAGGATGGCAAGAACCCAGACCCTCATTCGAACCCATCTGGAGCTTCTAAATCCAGAGTATTGGCTTCCAAAGATAAGATAATTTCCCAAATGAACCCCAATAAGGTACATACCCCAGTATCCTGGTTACAAAATAAGAGTGTTTAACAAAAAATAAATATCAGAAGCAAAACGATTAGAAATAATGTCCAATGAAATTACAGCCTTAGCACCAAGTTTTAACAATGAAGGGACCAAATCTCACCAAATATGCTAAAAATACCCTCCTTGTTTTGACTTATGATATCCATTCCTCTTTCATTAGAAAGCAAGTATTCATTTAAACCGTGAATCAAGCAGAATTGGTACCCTTGGAAACAAAAATCAAATATCATAAGAGAAGTATATTCCCAAAGACAAGCCACAAGGATAAGACAGATAAAAGTGTACCTACGAGAACAAGCGAACCAAAAATTCCAGAATATTGAGGGGAATATTAACAAATGAAGTAAGGATTGACACAGCAGCAAGTGTGAAGAAGAAATTCCAATGTACACCATATTCACCCTCATGTACCTATAAGAAGGAAAAATGAGTACTGGCTTCCTCAAGAACGTCTTGAACTACAAAAATCATGGACTAAGAAATTAGACAATACAATTATAATTCACAATTCTGTAAATAGGAAAAAGGTATTGCAGTGATCATTTTAACTAAAAACAATCCTGAGAAATCCGGAAGTTTACTGGCCTCAGTAAGAACGTCATGAACTATGAATAAGGCAGTTAGAACTCACAATTCTGGAATTTGACACAAATACATAGCAGTGACCGTTTTAAGCAAAACAATCTTAAGGAAATAACTGTATTAATTTTTTCTTTAATTTTTGTCATCTGTAACTCTTTTGGGTAATTGGGAGTGGATTCCATGATACAATTCCAACAGAGCTTACTTGTAGTTTTCCACCAATACCCAAGGCAAGGAGTAATTAAAAAACAAAAAAAAGATATATGACCCTGCACAGTACAACAGAGATCAAATTTCAATTAGATGTCAATGGAATTGTTTTTGAAAAATAAGCCTCACTAATTACCTACCATGATGGAAACTGTGGGGGTTGACAAAAGACATAAACTGGCCAAAAGAGTTACATGATGTCTTCTGAAAACTAGATTATATCACTTTCAAGTTTCAGGTTTCAAAAACAAATAGGTGATCCATTATTTGCAAATGCATGTTGAACATGAGTGTTTCTGTTGCCACAAAGAAATTCCTAAGGATCCCAATGAAAATAATCCCACCTGATAATCCACACCAGTTGTTGTAACAAGACGAACAAATCCTAAGATGATCAGCGGACTAATTGAAACTATTGCAGCCTTCCAGTTTCTGAAGCATGAGGAAAAAAGACGGATATTATCAGATGAATGCAAAATGAAGTACAGTACATCAGAGCTAGATCATTTCAAAAGGCTCAATGTTATCATAAAGCAGGTAAAGAGAATTAGAACAGGATAACTTACTATTCAAAAGCATGTCAGCAAGGGCATATCATAAACATTGCTTCTTTACTCACTGTATGAGCTTCTCAAAAGCTCCCAATATAAAGCATACATACATAAAATTCATTTCCAAAAGAACAACATTGAAGTCTACAGGGTTGCATTAAGGAACTCACACAGATGTGATATTTCTGCTTGCCGAGAAACTAATGAATTCGATACTACATATGCTCCAACTCCAAGATCCATCTGGTATGCAAAACTAGTATTAAATTTCAATAGAACAATCAAAATGTAGACTGTACTGCTTATTAGCAATATAACACAAGCAGGAAAGAGAGATCAAAATTTTAAATAGCACACAATCCATGAAGAGCCAAAAAGTAATTTGTAAATTGAATAAAAAGGCCATTCTTCTCAATCCCCAGCTGCCAAAAAAAAATCCTTTTCTTTGCATTTGCTTAAATTGTGTATAACCCAAGTGATAAGCAATAAACATTGTCAAAAGTGTGCTATAGTGAAGGACAAGAATATGTCGTTGGTCAAAACAGAACACACAAAAGACAAAGAAAAACACGTTGGCTCAAAAGTGGCCCCCAATCCCTTTGCATGTCAGACAAAGTAGCCTTGCTAAAGATACCACAAATAGAGAAGAAAATCCTATCCAAAGGAATATGCTTTAAAAATTTGCAACTACAGACTCTAGCATTATGTTCTAAGTTCAGCCCAAGAAGTTCAGGACCTACTTGTAGTTTTAGCAAAACTTTTACAGTTACAACCTTTGAAACCAATTTTCTAAATAATCAAAAGAAATATAAGGCGGTCAGATGAAGGGCTCCCATCAGGTGGGTCTAAGGAGGATAGATGTATGAGGTCTTACCCCGCTTTGGAGAGGCTATTTCCAGAATTTGAATCCATGACTTCCAGTTTACAAGACAGCAACCTTACCGCATTGAGGTTCACCCTCTCTAGATTCATAATTTATTTAAAACCAAAACACTTCCATGAAGTAGGAAATTGTCTCACAAAACTACTTCCTAAGTTTATAAATCAAAGACTTCCATTGCAGAAAAAGATTTGTATTAGTAGCATAGGGAAAATATTATATGAAATCTTCTTTCCAGCATTCTTTTTGCAAGATAGATCTTTCATTATTTTGGAATATATTTGGAAATGTAAAATAATCATACCAAACTAGTTCCATAAGTTTCAGTCTTTGCATATCTTCTAGGAAATATTCTGAAGTCAACAGCCAAGATGCACAGGAATGTTATAATCATCTGTGAAAATCATTTTCATCAACAGAATAACACAGTAAGATCAGAATGGTGGAATAAAAATATCCATAGCAATTTTCATCAAAATAATAACCCTGTAAGATCAGAAGAGTGGAATAAAAAATATCCACAGTGACACTTCATACCACAATAACCCTGTATGATGTAATATATGCTCGAATAGAACTGGGGCCTCCTTCAAAAGAAACAGATGAAGCAGCAGACCTGTAGTTAAGTGAATGAAATCAGCCATTATCAACTACAGTCTACAAAGTTTGTCTCATGAGAAACTTCCGCATTAATTTATTTATTTCATAAAAGTCTGTGTGCAAAATTACCTTTTGGCTGCAATATAGACTAATGTTAAGATTGCAAACAAACTTGTGAATATATATGTCCAGTCTGAAAGTACCTGCCAGCAACCATGTTCATTGGACTAATTACAAAATAAAATTAAATACACGTTTTTCCTTAATCTTTCTAAGCACATAAGCAGGCAGCAATGGGGAGGGAAAGAGAAACCAAATGAACAAAGCAATAAATTACTGGCGTCCTTCTAGGTAAGATGAGTTTCAATTCATGAAAACTGACACTGACACTGACACTGTTCATGAGTTACATTTACCACAAATGACCGAATCCAAGGCAAACGCGTTGTTATCAAGAAAGTTTCATTTCATCTAAACACGGTGCTTTGGAGATGGCATTCATTATGATGTTATGTGTTGGCAAAATATTTGATGCTAGCGGAGACCACTTACGGTGAAAAACAAGAGCATAGGAACAACGATGACAAGAAAATCCAGCGACAATGTAGCTAGGTATGATTTGAAATTCATAGACCGGGAAACTGCTGAATCATCGTTTTTCTTCTTCAAGGAGGCACCTAAAACTCAGAAGTAAAAAAAAAAAAAAAATTACAAACACCGCTATAAGAAATTCAAATATAAGAAACACGTTATCGGCACCATGTCAATGTATTATAATGATAGGCTCGCTCTAAACAGAGGGCAGCCGGCCGCATTGAAACAGAGAATGAGCAGAGGTAATGATTATTGCGGTTAGGGGAGGGGACTGACACTGACCTGTTAAGGAATTGGAGGCGATGGAGTGACGAATGAGGACCAGAATCTGTGGTGTGAGGGGGAATCAAAACAAACAAACAAACAAGCATAGAATCGTGTTCATGAGATTTGATTTGAGGTGCAAACAATTGAATTGCAGGGTGGGTGAGTGAGTGACTTACAGGGAGAGTAACGGTAAGGGCGACGAGTTCAAGCATAGAGGATCCGCTCAAATTACTGACGAATTGTTCTTTGAGATGCTTGTTCGGATTCAGCGTTTTGCGTACACCACCCGCAGCAGTAGGATCCATGGAATGGAAGGGAACGGAAGAATGAATGCAGTGCAAGGCAGGGCAAGGCAGGGCAAGGCTAAGCCAAAGCTATGGATGGATTGAATTGACGGATCATGTATGGATTGAGCTACTCACTCTTTTATCACCGCGACGGTCACGACTCCAGCAGAGCAACGGCGCGTGCACTGCGCACAACGACTACACAGACCCGTTTAAGGAGCCTGGGTTGCACCGTTGCCCTTCGATAAGAGCCACCCAAGATCAACGGCTGTACGTTCATCATCAATACTAAATTTAAAAATAAAAGAGAAAATTTTGCTTTATGTCTCAAACTATATGATATGTAAACTTTAGCCTTTTAAATTTTAAAAATATACAAATCGCTCCTCAAATCTTTTATAAATATACATTTAATAAAAGTAAGTGTATTATACTATTTAAACTTAAGAATGTGTGCAAATTAACACACTAATTTTTTTTAAATGTGCAATTTGATATCCTATTTTTTTTCTTAAATTTATGATATTTTTATAAATAATTGATGAGAAATCAATGAAAGTGTTAATTTATACATTTAAAAAAGTTCAAGAGGTCAAAGTATATATTTTTAAAACTTTAGAATCTAAAATACACGTGTTATAATTTAACGATAAAATGTAATTTTTCCTTAAAAAATCCATTTTTTTAGTACACCCAAAAAAATATCATTTTAGTAAATTATAAGTTATATTAGCTTTTCATTTTAAAATTAAGTATGTAATTTTTAAAATTTTATCCACTCTTCATTGAAAATTATTTTCACATTACCTATTATTAACTAAACTTGATAGAACTACGGTTAGTAGTTGAACTAAAACAATAAATCTCTTCGCTAGAAATCACATACATCAATTGGCGGAGCTATTCTAGTTTGACTAGAGACCTTCGAGACTCTAGCTTAACTAAAGACCTCAGATTCGAATTCTGTGTATGAAACTGCATTATAAAATCCAGGAGGATAATTTTACTGTCCTAGCAGTTTCCTACTTGATATAAAACAGGAGGATGCAGGGGTAAAAAGAAAAAAAATATATCACGTCCATCTTTTTCACATCAGTAATTCACCAATGTTTGCAATTTGTCAAATATATATATTTTTTCAATAATTATGAGGGAAGGCTTACCCACAAGGGGCAACAAAAGTACAAATGTAAGGGTGACACAATAACCCAAAGTTAAAAGGACCAAAACATACAGACTTTACACTTCGACCTCATGCTGCAATAATCTATTTGCATTAGCAGCACACCCAGAATGACTAAAACATAATTCCAGCCAACACTCCAGATTGTAGGCCAAAGCAGAAATACACCATAACCTATTGTAGAAACAAAGACTATGAGATAAAGGAGGCCTCACATGACATGAAGCAGCCACCACACCAAAGCAACTGAAGAGCAGTATTTTGAAATCAAAAGGACTTCAAAGCAGGTCCATAAGAGACAAAAAACAATTATGCCAAAACCAGCATTGTCAAATATTAATTTTCGTTTTAAGAATATGTGGCAAGACATCCAAAAGATCATATTCAAACAATCAAACCTCAGACCAAAAAAAAAAAAAATCAAACCTATATGGTTGTACTTAGGAATGCAAAATCTAAGGATTTAAGTTTCTAATTTTTAGTTTTTCAAATTTTGTGAGAAAATCCTAAAAATTCTGAAAATTATAAATTTTAGTTTTCAGTTTTAATTTCCAGTTTTAAATATTTCCTTTACAAAATCCTGAAAACTAAAAAGTTGAAAATGAAAACTGAAAACTAAAAATTAAAATCAAATAGGCTCTAAGTTACCCATAATGAAAATCAGCTTCAGCTAACCCATGACCCTTTTTCTTTGTTCCATTTCATATATTATATTACATTTCATACATTATATTACATTTCATATATATACTAGAATCACTACAAGAAAAATGAGCATTTTCAATGGCATTTTCAACATGTACTAATTATCGAATTTCAACTATCACTTTATGTCAAAATTCCTTTTTTCAATACTTTTATTAATATTTTAATTGTCGTTGACACTGCCCATTTTCTTGGAGTGAATGTATACTAGAATTGAAGGGAATAAGTAGTAAGTCTAAAATGATTAGGATTTGCACCACAGCTAGGGTTTTTTTATTTACTTATTTATTTTATCTTTGCACCACAGCTAGTTAATTAGTAAAGCTTAGCTAACGTTTCATTTTGAGAGTAAACAAGAAATGTGACTTCATTGCTTCTTCATCTATCTCTTTGATATGATGAAAGTTTCATGAAGATCAGTAAAGCTTATTGATGACATAAGTGTTGCTAACTGGGATGAAGAAGTATGCATGGTTTTGCAAATCGCATTTACAAAAGAACCACACTATTCAGTCTTGATGAAAAATAAGCACAAATCGAAAACCTTTCAAATCAAAACAAATAAATCCATCAAACATAATCATTGTATATATGAAACGCTTCAGAGTGATAGAAACTCCAATGAGAGAATGTCTAACCATGATGTATGTATGAATTATGATGTATCTTTCTAATCTAATAACATGTACAGTATACACTACAAGGAGTAAACCTAGCTATAGCTTGTATGTTCTACCTCATTCTCAAAGTACCTCTGAAATTTAAAACAACAAAGGGTTATGCATGAACAAAATGAAATTAATAATGGAGAGTCAAATTTTTTTAGCATGGGCGAGGGAATTAGAGCAGGCCGCCGCTGATATGGATTCAACGAAGCCACAATTACTACAAGCTGGCCTAGTGATCTGCATCTCTTGGTAACTTGTACAACTCTTAGAACAGTTATGTCCTCCTCCTCCTCCTGTAACATGCTCCGGCAATCTCAGCGTATACTTATTATCATCTTCTTGTTGATCTTCATCATCAGCTCCTTCTTCTGCTCTAATCATAACTATGGAATGCCCCGTTGAGTGTGACCTCGTGTGCTCTTGCTGTTGCTGCACCTTCACACCCACCACTTGATCATGATCATGATCATGATGATCATGTGCTCTTTGACCACCCCCATCACCATCACCTCCTTCGCTTTCTCTTATGTCAATGCTTATGTCACCGCCACTCTCACATGTACAATGATCTCCTTCTGCGCATGCACGATTAATGATGTGATTACAATTGTCCCCATATTTTGGGGTTTCTGTGGATGGGGTGTCGAGGTCTGTGCGGCAAACGGGGCATGTCTTGTGGGAGCGGAGCCAGAGGTCAATGCACTCCTGGTGGAAGACATGGCAGCAAACCGGCAAGAGGCGAAGCACGCTGTCATCGTCCAATTCCAGCAAGCAGATGGCGCATTCTAAGCTGAACTTGTTCTTCTTGCGGAGGTTCTTCACGGAGGAATACACAAAGGTTGGGAACACGTGGAGCAGTGAAGGGTCAAGGCCTCTAGAAGGAGACCTCCTATTCGGTGAGAGGCGAACTAGAGAGCCTGAGGCACTGCGTTCAAAGGCCAAAGACTGGATCGCGCTTACCAAGCAGTACTTGCAAAGGTACACAATGCTAAATGCCACGAAGCACAACACTAGGATGGCTAGGGTGAATGCTATCAGCGCCGGTTGGGTGTTGTATTGCACTACCGGAGGCGTTGTATGTGCCCGGATCCGGCCAAGACATTACCGGGATGAGAGACCAATGAAAGGTAATTGCTTGCTCCACAAGGCGGCTCTAGAGTGCCTTATGCCAGACCTTCCATCCTTGTTTCTTTGCATGGATGAGAGGAGTTTGACCGTAAAACCAAATGAAACTAGCAAGGTGAAGTGGTGATTTTTCTTCTTTTCTATTTTTATTTTATTTTACTTTCCCCTGCTTCTTTTTTCGTTTTTTGAAGGTGCGGTTGTAGGTGACAAAATGTAAAGAGAGAATCAAGGAGACATGTCACGGTGTTCTGTGAGTACTAGATAGATGGTGGGTTAATATGAGATGGTGATGCGTAGGAGTGGTTTTCAGTCCTCGGTAGGAAGGATTGGTTTTCCTCATGAGAAGGATAAGGGCTTCTGTCCGAACACTATTTAGGACGTATTTGAATGCATGAAAAATGTAGCCTTTTGTGTGTATGCAAAGTGATTAGAGTTATTAGACTATATATATATTCAGGCATAAGTTTAAAGACAACCGTCCCTTCAAGAGACAAAAAAAAAAAAGGACTAGCCTATATATATAGTTACAGATTAAATTTGACAAAAAAAAAAAAAGCCTAATGGTTCAGAAAGGATGTATTAAATTAAATTTTGCAAAATAGAGGAGTCATGTAAATGAATAAAAAGACTCCAAACTATTTACCCTTTCTTTCTACACACCCACACCTGCATGGGAAAGAAAGAAGAATATGCTTGCACAGACAAAGACCAGAAGCCAAAATTAGGCCTCTTGCCCTGTGAAGAAACCACTTTTGTTGGTTTGAACTGGTCAAACTTTGAGTCAGTGGACAACGAAGATCTGGCGTGAGAGAATTTTGGAAATCCTCAAGGTATCATAGAGAGATTTTCATAGCTGCGCTACTACGAGATCCACCGCGCGGAAACAACCGTAATGAACAAGTTCTCACGGTAGTGTAAGGGAGAAGAACAATTATGGTACAATCTGATGCAAATACAAAGAGGCTGCTGCAACATTCAAACGGCTAAGAAGGAACATATTAAGGAAGGTGAACCCTCTACTAAACGAGAAAGCACAAAGAGAAAGATGCATTTATCTGTGAATTGACCAAACTGCTACTCTTGTTGCAAGTTAAAGATCATCAGATATATTACAAAATAAAATTTACCTCATCTAATAAAATAATATGAGAACCGAAATCCTTGCATATTCAGTTACATGGTAATACATTTTGGGGGGGGGGGAGAGAGAGGAGGAGGAGAAAAAGAGAGAGAAGGGGGGGGGTAGTAAGTCATCATCAGTCATTCTCCTCGTTCCCAACATTGGGATTATAACTCTATTCGATGTCATCAATCCAATCACCATATATCCTACTGATTTTATCTGGACCTTTCCACTTCTGATGAGTTCTCTGTCCTGGCCTCTGAATCACAATGGAAGGCCTTTGTGAAGGAACTCCAATATGATAGACATCAGAATGAGAAACGGGAGTAATTGATGCAACCACATTATCAGCAGGAGTTTTTGAAGGTACTCCTCCCTGTTTTGTGTCAGGAGCCACAACAGAAGCAGAAGCACTGTCTCTATTTTCCCCTCCATAAGCCCACCTCCATATCTGTGCAGTTCTGGGTCGTAATATCAAAGTCAGTATTATATGAAAAAAAATAGCTTACTGGGTACGTTATGACAGAAACAATTTAAGCCAATAAAATGCGAGAATACTGGTATGTACCTTCATCAAAGAAAATATTCTCATTTAATACACAAGGCCAAGCATTGACCGCGTAAATTATGAACAGTACAACAATCGCTCACATGCTGACATTCAAATAGCAAGGATGAGCATTAAGAAGTAAAAACAAGAACATGCATCAGTTGAATTGAGCATACTACACGATTACCAAATATTCAGCGAAGCACGTCTCAACTGACAGAATTTTTAACCTAACTATGCCAATTAAGAATACCCTAAGGCTATGTTTGGTTGGAGGGTAAAAATTGGATAATCCATGATTGAGTCTCATGTGTAATTTTACACATAAAACTCAATTATGAAAATTCACCACTCGTTTCACCCTCCATCCAAATATACCCTAAGAATGAATTTCACAACCATACTTTGCTCTTGTTTAAGTCTACAACGTTCAATCCCTATCCAATTTCATACATTCAATCATGAGGCACAATATTGTATTAGGTAACTTCACACAAACACAGCTTCATGGAAAGTGAAAGACTGTATAATAAGTACAAGTACAACAACAACAATAACAAGCCTTTGTCCCACTAAATGAGATCGGTTACATGGTTCAAATAAAGGCATAGTATCCTATTGTAAACCATGTCTACAGTCAAACTACTAAAAAAAACAAGTAAAACTTCCTCCACTCCAACTGTTAATCAGTACACATCCACATTTTCCATGAAACTTCCTAATTATATTTACTAATATTTTAAATGTAAGTTCTGCTCTTGCTTCCAATTCCAATCGTTGCTGTCATTTTATTTTTAAGTATCTCAATGAACAGATTCTTAGCTTTTGTATCTTCTAACAAAGTTTCAGTTCCTTTGTTGTTGTTTCCACTGTGTACACACTACACAGCAGTTGCCAAAAAGAGCATCACTGTAATCTTTGATTGCTTCCATCCACATTATATCTCCCTGAAAGCTATACAGATGTACTGACCATATAATACGATGATACATTAACAAAAAGCAATCTAACATCAATACCCAGATACAGTATCCAAATGGTTAAGAAATTGCCTCATACTAATAGTAAGTGACTGCCACTAGTCCAGAACACAACTTATTTATGAGTTTCCAATTCCAGCAGAATCTCATATAAGACACTAGCACTAGGATCCTCTCTATTATGAATTTATTATCAATAAAAAACTGTTGTAATAAGTCTCACGGACACACACCAAGAAACTCAACAAAGAATGACCTCTTAAAACAGGGAAAAAGAAGGGATCATAGTGATAGTGATAGTGATGATACCTGTCGCACCATGAGCAAAATGGCATTTGCTGCCAAAAGGGCAATACCCGGTCATCTCCCACTTATTGCAAATCCTGGTTTTCCAATTGGAAGGCTTCGAATTAGGTCCATCCAGTGCCACCGGCACTACCGCCACCAGAAGTACTACCACCACCGCTGCCACCACCATATCCACCAGGACCTAAACTGATAGCGACACTCTCGCGATTCTTGGACTGCTCGTCATGAAGGAAGGTGCAACTATCGCCATAGGGGCAGCCTTCTTCAGTGTAGAACTTCTTGCAATGGCGGCCCTTATAAGACCTCTGGGACATGTCCCCGCCGAAACTGGAGGATGAGAGTATGGGAATCTGGAACTCCTCCCTGGGGGGAGTGGGCTCAGAGGAGGGGGTGGGAGTTGGGGTTGTGGCAGCGGCCGCCTTCTCCTCCTCGTGGGCGGCCACAATCTCCTGCCAGTTGGGGGGCGGGCGCCGAAGCTCCTCAACGCTGTGGGCGAAGTTGCAGTTGTTGATGTAAGGGCAGGTCCCCGCCCGGAACTTGCAGCACAGCTTCGTCTTGAAGAACATCTTCCCAATCGCCTTCGACCGGTTCGACCCGCCGCTCCCCCCGCTGTCCTGCGACGAATTCCTCGCCTTCTTGCTCGCCGGCTCGCTCCCCGACCGCCACTGCCCCTGTCTCTGCTCGTAATTCGAGTTCGACGGCGGCGTGTCCCCGTCCCCCGCCGCCGTTGTTCCAGAATCGGTACTCGTCTTCGGTGGCCCAATCGGCTTGGTCCCCGCCCGACCAGGCTTCGCCCCCGCCGGTGATTATTTGAACAACGTTCCCATCTCGACCGTAATCCATCTAATCTAATCTAGTAGTGGCGACAATTTCCCTCAATCTAAATCTATATATCAAACAAAAGAAGAGAAAACCCTAAAGATTTGTTTTGCCCCAGGAAATGATGACAAAAGAGGTGGTGAATTTTGGACAATTTGAGGATGAGTGGATAGTGGTTAGGTTAGGTGAAACAAAAACCTACCTAGGAGTATCCGAACAGCTCTGAGCTGAGGGCTCGGCACTCGGACAATGATAGATACACAGTTAAAAGGCAAAAACCAAAAAGTATATTTGTGGGGTGGGTAAAAAACCAAAAGGAAAAAGAATGAAAGAAGGTGTGGAAGGAGGAGGGTAACGTGGATCAAGCTAAGCTAAGGAAAGGGAGGGAAGTGAGTTAGTTATTTTATGTTATGGTAGAAAAGGGAACTTGGCAACGGAAATGGTAAGTTAGGAGCTAGATCTGTGGTACGCAAAGGCGGTAAGAGAGAATAAAAGGAAATATTTTCAGGAAGAGAAGCGTGGTTTTGAGGCTTTCGGGCACGAAGGAAGGAAAAATAACGGGAGAGAGAGATAGAGGGAGGTTTCAACTTTGAACATTCGAACAAGATGAGCAGGATAGATTTTCCAGGAATCCAAGTGATGAAGAGCTACTACTTTGCATTGCAGTGCTTGCTTTGCCTTACTTGGTCCATTTTATTTTATTTTATTTTATCTTTTCTTTTTAAGGAATAGTTCGTCTATTCAATGCGGTTGAAGAATACAGGGCACGATGACTGGCAAATGGAAATGTTTTTGCTTTTTTACGAGTAATTATAGCTTCACAATAAAATATAATAATATTCTTATATTTTTCATTTTATCATTATTTAAGCTGTATTACATTAAAAAATAAAAATAAAGTAAATTTTTTATAATTAAATTTTATGTGTGAAATTATATATAAAATTAAATCATGAAAAATTTATCATTATTATTACTCTCCAATAAATATATTATAAATATAATAATAGTTCCCTTCACATTCACCCATCATCTTATAATTACAAAGTGAAAAGTTTAAAAATGTAATATTTGATAATCAACTCATCATTTTCCTTTTATATTTTTGTTTTTGACGTGAAATTGAAATTGTTAATGTCAAACGGTGGAAATAGATTTGCAGAATTTACCAAGGGTAAAACTATTAATACCATATATGTTAAGTCTGTCATAATAAGTAGCTAAATGTAGATTAAATTTAAAATGTTACAAATAAAGTTTATATCAAATTAATTTTCACTTGTAAAGTGTATTATTATGAGAATGGTTAAATCTTTATTTGCAAGTAACAATGGAGTTTATGTACCACCCAAATTAATGAAATCTTTTAGAGTTTTATGTATGCATGATTAATGATGCTGTGTAGAGCTTTCACTCATGACTAATTAACTAACTATGAATGTGATATCAATTTTATTTGGACGTTATTGATCCATTAATTTATAATTTGTATTAATCAAACATGTTACCAATTAATTGTTGCCTGCTTTTACCGTCTTAATAAATAACTAACTGTAATAGTTTAATGATCAAATTATTTAACATCTACTTAAATATAGGTGAGGCTATTAGTCTTGGTTTAATATTGTTACTAGTACTTTTTAACCCGTGGTATCCACCGAATAATAATATCTTTTATTAATATTGTGATAATTATAATTAATTTATTTTGTACTATGTTCTTATTTATATTGGAACTATCTAAAATAACTAGACATCATGAATATGACAATATGATTTTATAGTTTCAATAAAGGTAACAATTATTTACAATTTAATGACAATGAGATTTGTTTGTAATCCAATTAAGTTCATGGACGAGCCTCTCATATATCCTCTTTTTTCGTTTTTGGTTTCAACCATGTCAAACACACCAAATGTCAAACATTGGGCATGCTTGTGGCTTGCCCTTGTTACAAAAGTAGACAAGAAACCTCTGCTCACGGAAAAGGCTTAATAAGTTCATCTACAAAATCATAGAACAAGATTTTTATTTGATACTCAAGCACTATGCATAAAAGAGTGCGGTGCTAATAGTAGGTGTAGATTTTTCATGGCCTTTCTTTCCTCTTGTTTCATTAACTCCACAACACAAACACCCTAAAAGCTCCATTATCAACAAATCATATTAGTATTTATTCATCATATCCTAATTTATGTCAAATCAGGAATTGAAAGAAGCTAGTTAATTGCAATACTTTTAAATAATTGGGCGAACCTGTTTTTTTGTGTGGTTATTTTGGGTTATTTTAATGGTTTAATTATGGAAATAGAAGATGGTGGTTTGAAGGCGGTGGGGTTGAGGGACTAACTTGGAAGGATTGGTGATTGTCAATGACTAATTTGGAATGTTATTGTATAGCTCTATCAAATTTATCATCAAAGAGCAATAAGTGTTTGACATTTGATATTGCTAGAGGATCAACTAGGTAATTTCTTTTGTCAAAGACTAAGTTATCCAATGTCAATGACTAATTTGAGAGTTTACTTTATTTTTCATAAATAACTTTTATATTATTCAACTATATATTATTAGGTCATTTAAAATTTTTTTTATCAATGTTATTAAACATTTAAAAGTGAATATGTCATTGATATACCTACCTTTTTACTATTAGATGTGACCACTATTATATCAAATGGTGATAAAAGTGAATGCTTTAATAAACAACTATTTTTAGATATTAAAATATTTTTTTTGAAAAATTAATTCTTGTAACCATTACTTAAAAACCTCATCTATATAACAAAATATAAGTCATTAATGGTAGATGTTAGTTGATAGAAAGTGTGTGTGTATATATATTGTTACTACCCAACATCTGAATATCAAAACCTGGTATTCGATTAGGTCGTGGAAAGCTTAGATCACGTGTCTCGCTATTGGACCTTGGAATATCTTCCACTTCTTGTGCAACATGAACCTCCAAGGAACAAGCATGTCGGTAGGCCTCGGATATTGCACCCCAATCAATTGAGGTCCACTAACATGGACCCCAGAGACGAGTCTGGAGCGAGCACGAAGTGAGCCCATGTAGAGCACAAACAATAATGCAACTTCTAAAATGATCCATAACTGTATTTCGTACCATTAGTTACAACTTAGCTCTAAATCACCTATTTTATACATATTCAAGTAGTATAAATAGAAAATGAAAAGTCTATCATAGGTAAGCTATTCATTCTCATTATCCGTTTCCTTTCTGTCATACCCTCATTGACTTGGGCATTGAAGTTCCCTTATAGGTACCCATTCTGGCACAATTCTTGCAAGGAAAGATGAAAACAACTTGGTACGCCATTGTCCATACGTTGGAGAATGATCACATTGTAACGGTACATTATATATATATATATATATATATATATATATATATATATATATATATATATATATATATAACCATTTTAAATCAAGTTATATGCATAATTCATAATCATTGAAACCCTTATTCTTTCCTCTATATTAAAGGTATTTTTATCTTCCAAAAAGAGTTGACATTATTCTATTCTATATAGATAGCAATATTTCTTTTGGACTCACTTTATAAGTAATAGTGACCTAAGTGGTCACGATCAATATTTTTTATTTTAGAGACAGCTTTTATATATTACCAGTATGAAATTATTTAACATTATTATTTAATAGAAATTAATGATTTTTAAATTTTTATATTCTTTTTATACACTAAGGCCGATTGTATGAGGAAAAAGAATATGGGAAGTGGGGTAAATGAGATAATGAATGGTTATACTATTTATATATATGAATCTGAAAAAAAAAACTTTGGTAAATTGAGGAGATATCAAAATGTGGTTACTCACCCCAATCTTTCTCATTAACAAAAATATAGATGATTACTAAACTTAAATTAATTGCTTAAAAAAGAGGAAATTTTACACTAACCTTCTATAAGGTTTAATGAAATTCATCTCAATTACTCTCTATTTCTAAGGCGATCCTGACGTCTTTTAAATATATTGTGGTCAAAGCTATTGGAGGATTTAGGTCTTAAAATTTAACCCAATACATTTTTCAGGCTTGATTTGGGATTCAAATATCATTTTGGGTAGAAATGATGACCATAATATCAGAGTAACAGACAGAAATAACCCTTTCTGATTATTTTGACTAATTATTTTAGTTTCATACATATCGATATCATACATACACGTTGGAGTGCTGTACACACTTCTATTCTCCACCCTTAGCAGAAGGCCATAGCAGAAGGCCAGCTGAGTGATTGCTCTGATCAGTGTCAAAAGGATAAGCATCGAAGTCAACCCTCAAAATCCATCATCAGCTTTTTCAACTTATTGTTGCTTATTCTTTGCTGGGTAAAACCCTTACCTTCCTCGCAGCTGCAGAAGAAAAAATATGTCTTCAAATATTTATAGATTATTATTTTTAGAGAATAATGATATGTTTAGTCATTTTAGGACTCACCAAAAACTCACGATAAAAGAGAAAAATATAAAGTAATTAATGGATCTAAATTTTTTTTATTATTATTTTTCAACACGTTTCACCTTATATCTTTCCCTTGATGTGTATCTATAATAAGTTTAAATAACATTACTTTATAATTAATAAATTGTAAATTGCTTGAAAGTTTTTGGCTACCATAATTATAACTCCCCAAAATTATTTTAGAAGAAAAAAGGATTAAAGAAAAATAACTAATGAGATTAAAGTTCAGCTAAAAAAGATTGGTGGGTACTTGAAAAATTCTTATATTTTTTCGGTACAGAAAAATTCATATATAAATGTAAATATAATATTTAATGTTAAAATATAAAAAAACTAATGAGACTAAAGGTCAGCTAAAAAACATTGGTGGGTACTTGAAAAATTCTTATATTTTTTTCGATACAGAAAAATTCATATATAAATGTAAATATAATATTTGATGTTTAAATATATTCATAATAAAGCTAATAAAACTTAAAAATAAATGCATATATCTTAAATAAAAGCAATTATGCACAATTTTGTTATCAATAATAATATACATAAGATATTGTGTTTTCATATTCATGTAATAATATGTGGAGAAATTGTTAAATACTCTAATAGCAAAAGAAAATAGTTGTTTCATTATCAATTTAACATCTAAACTACTGTATTAAAAATACAGAAAATATGAGATACAATAATAACCTACATACTCACTCAGTCAGTAGTTACCTTTGAGGTAAGGCAAAAGAAGGAGCGGCAGCAGCTGGGGCTGGCGATTGGTTGCGGACGAGGTCAAAGGCATGGTCGCGAGTGTTGACTATGTGGTTGAAGCACAAATAGCGACCGTAGGATGAGACATGTTCGTAGACACAGATGTGGGCGTCCGCCAAGAATCCCAACTCAACGGTGACCAAGACACCATCCTCGTACATCTCGACAGCCCCACGTAGGTAGGGGTTGCTGAGGCACAAGTCGTTTGCATCACCCACGCCCATGAGTAAGCCGGCGTTGATGGACACCATGTTCACTCCTCTGTCCATTGCCAGTGCCCAAGCTGTCTTCTCTGCCACCGTCTTTGACATCCCATGCCATAACTGTTACGTTGTTTTTGTAAACAAAACATTAATCCATCTATTCCCTTCCCTTGGGTTGGGTGATTCATCATATTATATCCATCACAAAGTCATCAAATGACTAATTAAACATACATATCCATGGTCTTAAATTGTGGTTGCTATTATATTTTAATGCGTAAAAATGTTGACACGACAACAATTATCGTTAAGATGCAATTGCAGAATGTATATTCACATTAACAATATTGGGGCTACACATCCGGACATGGACTGCAATTTGAAACTATGATAGTAGGTGCTTACTCGGATGTCAAAGGCAGTCCATGCCTATGGTACCCAAGATGATATGATTGCATAGGTATTTGACATATGTCTGCAGTGTGGGGTGTTTCTAATTGCTGAAAAAGGGATTAGATTACATGTGAGAAGTTAGTTACCAAGGTTTACAGTTTTATGAAAAATAGTAAAAATATCCAAAGAAAAAAATATTTGATTTGCTACAGTATTTTTTTTACTTTTTTATTTTTTACTTTTTACTTTTTAAAGAATTCTGATATTCCAGGATTTTATTTTCCAAATAGTGCAATGCTTTTTTTTTTTACTTTTTTTTTTATTTTTAAAGAATTTAGATATTTTGAATTCTGTTCTCCAATGATATTTTTTACCTTTTTATTTTTTTATTATTTATTTTTTAAAGAATTCAGATATTTCAAATTCTGTTCTCCAAAAAGTGCAATGATATTTTTGCTTTTTTTTATTTTTGATGAATTTAAATATTTTGAATTCTATTCTCCAAAAAATATTATTTGCTACAGTGATTTTTTTTCTTTTTATTTTTATTTTTCCTTTACAACTTCTCAACCCAAAAAATAAAACAAATATTTAAATTATTTTTAAATAAGATAGCCCATCCACCTTCTCACATTCCCAGTGGGTCTTTAAGGTTCCCACACACCTCTCCGTTTTAACCATACGCAAATAGACAGTGATGCACTTGGTCATTCCCTGGTTCAGCACCTGCGAAATGCGGTTGCTGCTTCACCATAAACCGTCACCGAAACCAATTGCTTCTAGATTAGGTTGTTACCACCGCCATGGACCCTCTCCACAATGCCATTACCTTGCACCACCGCATTGATCCCTAACCCATATATCTTGGATCACCTCCCATTTATCATCAATGTGCCTACGCCTGCCACCAATCTAGGGTTCTACCATCTCTTTTGTGCTTTTTTCCATTTTTTGACTTATTTAGTATTTTTTCACAAAATTTTTGGTAAATACATAATAATAAAATTAACATTTTTTTGGCCCCAAATTTGAAAAACTAATATAATAACACATTTGCTAATTCAATGCCTTAATTAATCCAATTACGATTTTAGTAAGCTCTTGTGGGGCCCTCTATGTCACATGCTGTGTTGCTATTGAACAACTACACATGGCCACCATAGGCATTGACCAAGGTAGGCATATGAGCAACCACCATCATGGTATCCTTATTTTCATATGTTTTATCACATCCATCAACGGGTAATGACAATATCATTATTATTGTTCTATTGTCGTTCCCCAATATACAACTTTATTTTTTATGTATTTATTTTTTGTCGTGCAATATACAACTCTTACATAGACATTATAGAAAAACATAACTGAGGGTGACACTAACTCATATATTTAAGTCCAACAAAGCAAAAAAGCTCATATTATTTATATTTTTTAATTGAGTTTATCTGAAAAAAAGCTCATATTAGCCTTAAATTATTTAATAAATTAAGATCGTATAAAATCAGGAACAGATGCATGCATATTTACTTTATTATTTTGGATTAAGGAACATCTTTCATGTTCACTATTTTCCCAAGATTTTTCATATTTATTTTGGCATCTCACTTCTGAAGAGGGCCACTTTTTTGCAACAACATCTGAAGTGAAACTAGACAAAAATTGGTGGGTATTTACCTTGAACTTACGACACAAGTTGACATCACTCCAGTGTCTTTCATCCAAGTCCGATTCCATGCGCTTGCGATCTTCCCTCCAAACGACTGCAGTTGCAGAGGATGTGAAAATCACCTTATGTATGGTTTCTGTTTGAGCACAAGCTTCAAGCACGTTGTGTGCAGCTCTCACCTCAACGTCTGCCATGTTTTCCTGTATTACCAACAAAAAAGTGACATCAGTTGATTAAAAAATTGAATATAAACTAGATGATTAAAAACAAAAAGAATATTTACCATGTGAAACGACCAGAATATATTATAGTTTTATTTCTGATAAAACAATAACAACCGCGCAAAAAACAATATTTGATGTATAATAAAATTTGACAACAAACTTATACCATTATTATTTTCTTTCTTATTTCAATATTTTAATAATATTGGGTTCACTCTCTTGTTTTATCTTTTTCTACATCTATAATTATGTTATAAATTTGTTGTATTATTATGTTGTACAAGTAATACCTCTCCTCGCAAAATAATAAGGTCATGGCTCCCCTCGTGAAATTCTTACACACTCTCGTTGCAGTCAGGAACAAGCGAATCATAACACTGGCATAAAAATTAAATTTATAGCATCAAATTAATATATTTTGAATTATTTAGATGGATTGCCGCACATCACATGCAAATCTCTCCACCATACGATTGGCAACACGCACCTTTCTCATTTTATTAAATAAAATAGTGATAGTACTACTTAAAGCTGTATAAATACAGGTATGGAAAATAAGCAAATAATGATTACCGCACTGATTAGGCCAAATGGATGACAATGACAGATAAATTAGCCATTACTACCAGACAAGGGAAGATTAACTAGTGAGTGTACTAGAAAATGATAAATTGCTTCGTTGTCATCATCTTGACTGTGCAAGTACCATGTGAAATCAGAAAGAAGAGGGGTAAACCCAATCAAAAGTAGAGAAATCGGATAAATTAAACGGGAAAAATGAGCTGGACAAGCACTAAGTTGGAAACTGGGGCAAATTATACCTACGACATCCTCCAATGAATGGAATTGAATTACTTAGAAGACTAACGTAACGTGCGCAAACTCTATCTAATACTTCATCCCAGCCACC
>JAMLFY010000150.1:0-60408 GCA_030441495.1 Dalbergia oliveri
GTATCCAAATAGAGTTCTTTGCAATAGAATGCATGCGTGCATTCAAAAACATGGAGCCCTAGTTTGAACTTTGCCTATTATTAATCACGTATTTATGCCAGGAAGGTCACATAGGTTTTTTTTTATTAGTTTCATGTACTTGAAAATGGGAAGCAACGTACTCGAGTACGGGTTCATAGTATTCAGTACAAGTTGCTAGTTCGTTTCTTTTCTCACATTCACCACATAGCCTATCCATCATCACTATCCAATCAAGGTTGGTCTATCTGAAGGTTAGACATTAAACCATGGTAAACCATCGAGATCAAGATTTGAGTTTGACTTTCCATCTTACCATTTTAAAGGCAATAAACTTGTCCTTGACCACTGTGAACCTTTAGTTGAGTATATATCATCCTATACTCGAGTATGAGGAAAACTCACTGGTAAAAAGCATCAGTTTTCAAATACAAGAAAATATTACTTGAGTATTGGAAACCTATGCTCGAACCCCAAAACCCTTGACCGCAAACCGAAAAGCCAAACCCCTAAACCATAACGAATAGCAACTCAATGAATAGTAACTATAAACCATGATGAATAGTGGATAACATACTCGGGTACATAGCATCCCACGTTCAAATTCATTAAATGTTAGTTGAGAGCTTGAATAACCTATATTCGAATACATGTCATCCTATACTCGAGTATCCAAATAGAGTTCTTTGCAATAGAATGCATGCGTGCATTCAAAAACATGGAGCCCTAGTTTGAACTTTGCCTATTATTAATCACGTATTTATGCCAGGAAGGTCACATAGGTTTTTTTTTATTAGTTTCTGTACTCAAATATGGGAAGCAACGTACTCGAGTACGGGTTCATAGTATTCGAGTACAAGTTGCTAGTTCATTTTTTTCTCATTTCACCACATAGCCTATCCATCATCACTATCCAATCAAGGTTGGTCTAATAAAAGGTCAGACATTCAGAACCATGGTAAACCATCGAGATCAAGATTTGGAGTCTGACTTTCCATCTTACCATTTTAAAGGCAATAAACTTGTCCTTGACCACTGTGAACCTTTAGTTGAGTATATATCATCCTATACTCGAGTATGAGGAAAACTCACTGGTAAAAAGCATCAGTTTTCAAATACAAGAAAATATTACTTGAGTATTGGAAACCTATGCTCGAACCCCAAAACCTTTGACCGCAAACCGAAAAGCCAAACCCCTAAACCATAACGAATAGCAACTCAATGAATAGTAACTATAAACCATGATGAATAGTGGATAACATACTCGGGTACATAGCATCCCACGTTCAAATTCATTAAACTGTTAGTTAGAGCTTGAATAACCTATATTCGAATACATGTCATCCTATACTCGAGTATCCAAATAGAGTTCTTTGCAATAGAATGCATGCGTGCATTCAAAAACATGGAGCCCTAGTTTGAACTTTGCCTATTATTAATCACGTATTTATGCCAGGAAGGTCACATAGGTTTTTTTTATTAGTTTCAAGTACTTGAATATGGGAAGCAACGTACTCGAGTACGGGTTCATAGTATTCGAGTACAAGTTGCTAGTCGTTTTTTCTCACATTCACCACATAGCCTTTCCATCATCACTATCCAATCAAGGTTGGTCTATCTAAAGGTTAGACATTAGAGAACCATGGTAGACCATCGAGATCAAGATTTAAGTTGACTTTCCATCTTACCATTTTAAAGGCAATAAACTTGTCCTTGACCACTGTGAACCTTTAGTTGAGTATCTTTCAACCTATACTCAGTATGAGGAAAACTCATTCTGGTAAAAGCATCAGTTTTCAAATACAAGAAAATATTAATTATCCTGGAAACCTATGTTGAAGTATTAACCCTCATTTCTGTTAGAGTACAAATGACCAAAATGCCCTGAGGTCATTTCTACCGAAAATTGGACAGTTGCCCGCAACCCTCGAATGGGTCAACTCGATGTTTGAAGGGGATTATGCTGTTATGAATGATATGAGGAGGAAACCTCGTTTTCTAAACTTCCGGCTAAAATGACCAAAATACCCCGCTGTGTCTACACGGGTAAAAGATGCCGTTTGAGCCCGAACTTTTCCAGGAAGTTTAGAATGATGTTTATGAGCAAGGTTTGATGTTTAGTTGGGCAGGAAGGTCCAGGCAGTTTTAGTGTAAAATTACCATTTTGCCCCTAGAACGTGTACAGTGCGCCTAATGAAGCAATCAGCCGAACCTAAGCAATATTAGGCTCTAATCGAAGATTAATTTATTTCGATAATTAATCTAGAGTCAAAATGATTTATTAAGGTTAATTAGAACCTAAGATTGCTTAGATAAACTCTAACGGTATTCTTTAAATTCAAGATTTCTAGTCATGGAATCTTGAATAGTGTTTTCTCTCTCTCTTTCCTTAAATTAAGGAATTGAGCCATACCTCATTTGACCAAAAGAATTATTTTAAATTACTAATCTAATAAGATCACCCTCCTAATCAAGTCTTGAACCACCTCAATTAACCATTTTCTCACCTAAACGCTTGCTTACAAACTCCTAATCAAAAAGCCTAATCATAGAAACACTTAAACACATCCTTAAACCACAATTACATGAACAAAAATCCCTTCCCCTTGGCTGATGAGGAGGCCAAAATCTGTCCCCAAAATGGTGCCACATGTTGAGTTGTGATGCACTCCAAGCCCATGCTTTAGGCCATACCTTGCCCATGCTTCCAACCATGCTTGCCATGCCTAAACCCATGCTTTTGTAAGAGATATTTCCTCCCTCCTCCTCTCCAAAAGGCGCCGGTTTCCCTCCCCCTTCAGCCTCCATGTTGCAAGTTTTCTATAAATACCAAGCCTTGATGAACCTTGTCACACTTTGGATCACTTGGTAAGTTCACACTTCTTGCAAATTCTCTCATTCCTCTCAAATTCCCTCAACTTGGCTGATTTCTTCCTCAAGACTCCAAAAGGATTTCCTTCTCCTTCCATCTAGAAAACAAAGCTTTCTTACATCTCTTCAAGACTTCTTAAGGTAGGGGTTAAGTTTTGATGATTTTTGTTTGTGTTCTTCAAGAAAGTTCTAGTTTTTCTCTTGGTTTCAAACTCCTTTTCCTTCCTCTTTCTTTTTCGGCCAAGAGGCCTTCTTACAAAAAGAATGTGAGCTTGATGATGAGGTTTCAAGATAATGATTTGTTGTTGTCATGTGAGAAACCTCTAAAGCTTGAAACAACTTGGTCTTGGACCATACATGCTTGGATTTCCTTTCTTTTCTTGGCTTAAGTTTCGGTTTTTCCTCTTCCTCTTTCCTTTAAGGATTTTTAGTTTTTCTTCTATGGATTTGAACAAAGTTTGTAAAATATGTCTAGTAGATCACGAAAGTTTTGTTAAGAAAGTTAATCTCATGATTTCAAAGAGCTCTAGGCTTACCCTTGCCAACCTTAAAGTTGGTCGGCCGTTCTAGAATCCGCGCTAGATTGAAGCCTATGAGCAATAAAATAAAGAATATGACTTAGTTCTTGTAGTTTTGTTTAGACAAAGTGATGAACTTTGGGTCCATTTCCTTAAGCTTGATGGTGAGTTCAAACCTTAAGATTTCTCTTGAAGTCTAGGTGCTAAGAACTCTAAAGCTTGCCTTATGATGCATAATGGGTTGAGGTTTATGTTCCTCTAAAAGTCTTGCAAGAGCTCTAGCTAAGACAAAAACAAGATGCATTCATGTTTAAATTTATGTCTTGCATCTCATGTTTATTTTGATGTTATCACTAATTTCACAAGAGTAAATGAATGAACTTGCATTACCATATTTAAATTCCCAAGCTTGCATTTCATGTTTATATTTCAAGTCATCACTTAATCCTTAAAGATAATAATGAAGTTGCATCTCATATTTATTTTATGCTCTCACTTTACTTTCTAATGAAGAGTAAAATAAAGTGCATGGCATGTTTAAGATTTTGTCATCACCTAAACACTCTAGAGCTCAAAGACTTGCCCTAAGTATCCTAAAAAGGAAACTCCATTCAAAAAGAAATGGATGAGTTTTGGTATGAACCAACAATGGTTTGATTTTGTAAAATACATGAATGATTTTCAAGGAAATGTTGGAAAACTGTTTTATGAGGTCTCAAGAGGTTTAAAATAGTTTGGAATGTGTCAAAATCATGTTTTCTCAATTTTCGAAGGTTCTGGTAATCGATTACCAATGTAATCGATTACCAGAAGGGTTTTGAAGGACTTTTGGTTCTCATCGATTACCAAGAGGTAGTGTAATCGATTACTACGGCTTTTCATGCCCAGAACTTCTGGAAACCCTGTAATCGATTACTTTATAATGTAATCGATTACCAAATGTTCTTTACTCTTCCAAACAGATTTAACCCTAGTAATCGATTACGTCGTATGTAATCGATTACCCTATGTTCTTTACTTTTTTGGAAACGGATTTAACCCTACGTAATCGATTACCATTATGTGTAATCGATTACCCGTTGTTTTGAAAACCCAGAATGAATTGAACTCCTGGTAATCGATTACTAGGAACATGTAATCGATTACCAGAACACCTTTTGTTTTCAGAAACATTCCAAGAGAAAACTAGCAACTTATATGCATTTCAACCCAAGAGATTATGTGATCTTATGGGTTCATGATTTGGTTCTATGTTTGGCTCCTGTATAAATGCTGTTCTAAGGTGTTAAATGTGTAAAATTATGTTGAGTGAAGCAAGGATCGATTTAGAGAAGCTAGTAAAGAATAAGTAACTAAAAAGGGACTTGAGATGAGAATTCTAGAACACCTTAATACAAAGAAGTGCAAATCTGTTTTAGAATGGTTAATTCAGGGATAAATGATTCATAATTAGTAAGACATGTACAAGATCCCTTCATAAATGATTAGGTGCTAATTTCTAAGTATAAGATGATGATAAGAGATCTAAGTGGTTTATAACTTAGAGAACATGCCTAGGAATCCCTCATAATTGATCTAAGAATTAATTATGGAGTTTTAGGGAAGATGGATCTTAAAAGGGTCGCGAATGGAGATTTAGAGCCCCTTAAGCAAACGATATATATTTTTTCTCCCTTTATGTTGAGTGCTAGTGGAATCTTGGTGAGTTCAAATTTTAGAGGAAAAGTTTAAGTGCCAACCCCTTGAGGGTAATAATAATGCAAATACAAGTTTAAAGCCCGAAAGGGGCAAAGCATAAGATCCTGTGAGATAGGTGGACGAGAGTATGATTATGATGATGAACCTCGTGCACACGTATGATGATGTGATTATGTTAGTTCCTTGAGCATGAAACTTTATATGCATAATTTGATGAATTGTTGTGTTTGAAATGCATAATGTTTCAAAGATATGAATGAAATTGAGAAATATGCTCATGTGAACTAGAAAGTTATGGCAATGAGAAAGTTCCATGAAAATGATGCATGTGACTGAAATTATGTGGCATGACTCAAATTTGAGGAAATTCGGAGAGTAGTGTTATGCCGCGAATTTCCGTCAAATTTGAGGGACAAAAAGAAAGTTTTTGAGAAATATGAAGTTTAAAAGTTATATGCGACGCATTTCTCCTCTTAGTGAGAGAAAGTAAACCCGTGGGGGGTATGGACGTCGAGCCATACCGAAGCGGACAAAGTCGCTGGTCTTAACCAGTCGATGCGTTTCGAAGAAGGAGAAAGTCCCATGATGGGTGATCCTTAGGCCCCTACCCGTACTCTGGGAGTCGGGATTATGATATTTATGATTCGCTTATCAAGAGGATAAGTAAGAACTAGTGACGACTAGTTAAGGTATGAGCTCATAGCCTAGTTTAAGGGTGCGGTTACTATATTATTGGTGACACAAGTATGAGAAAAGGAAAGATGATCAAAGAAAAGTTTCATGCCACACAATGTTGTTTGAATTATTGTTTGATTTACCTAAAGTGCTACCATGCATCCATGAAACATTATGTTGCATACATGCATTAAGAATCATTATAAAAGACATGGACCTTGGACAACGACCTTTGTGAAAACCTCATAATGAACCTATGCATGCTCAACATTTTCATAATAAACCCAAGGTTCCTGGGACGTAAACGATGGCACTAGGATAGAGGACTTCCTGAGATTCTTTAGTAAGAATTCTCACCCTCTCTCTGTTCTTTCCGTTACGTCTTCAGATATCGATGGCGTCGTTCGTGATTTTCATTGACCCGCCTACATGGGAGGTGCACTATGACCCCGAGCATCAGTCCTACCACTTCAAGGGTCATTGCGAGGTGCGCGTTTTGCATATGTGGGACGCCCTTTTGCTTCCCCCGTCTCCAGCTATCACTTCGATCCGACTTCACCCTTTGGCGACGACCTGATCTTTGAGAGGACACGACCAGAGATGAGAGCCCGTCGTGCCCGACCTTCGTCGGAGGTACGCGGATATCCGAGTATGTTCCCCGTACTCGATCAGAGGCTGATCCTTCGGAGGGATCTTCCCTTCGTTCCCTATGGGTCACGGAGGAGGTAGTGAGGACACGGTCACCCGAGGCATGCGAGGCGCGTCGACAAGCCGGAGGCGACCACGACGCGGAGGCCACGCTGTCCCCTCGATTCCCATGCCTAGATCTCCGCTTCGTTGGGCTACATCCGAGGAGCTTCGTCAGTCGCGGGCTACATCTCCCCAACCGAGGACCGGCGTCACCAGGTAGGCTTGGAGTGGGAGGGTAGTGATAGTTGGGTGTTTATCTTTTGGGATTATTACCATGTATTTGTCTTTATGTTTCCCATTGTCCTAAGCTCTCCCACTAGTGCGGGTAAGACTTTATGTTTCTGTTATCTCTTGTGATGTACTAAACTATATTATCTAAAGTAATGAGGAATGATGTTTATGATGGATGTGTTCTTTAATGTTTATATTCTGTATGTTTTATTTATTCTTCCGCTTCACGTTGTTTATGTTACGCGCAAAGGCTCGCACTTTGGTTTATATAAATCATTTCAAAAAAATTTACCCGTATTTTCCGCTAAGTATTTTATAAATGAATTTAAAGAAAAGTAATAACTAATAATTAGTCTTGATACGTCCTAGGCGTATTGAGGTTAAATATTAGGGTGTTACATTATGGTATCAGAGAGTTTTCTCGAGCCTAAGGATTGGACTGACCATGCTTTAGAAGCATGTTACGTTAGTATGTCATGTGTAGTGCTTAGCTATTAGAGATAAGCTATAGGTAGGCATTCATGACCTTGTCTGCTTGTCTATGCCATGGTAACTAGCTCATTCAGTTCGGAATGTTGAGCCTGATCACCTCGGTATTTGTTGACTTGTGTGCTTAGGGACCAATGGCACCCGACAGAATAGGAACGCAAACGCGGTGAACGAGGGATGAGGGGGCTGCTGTACGCGAAATGGCTAGGGCGATGGAACGCATGTTCGACCGCATGAATCAACCAAGGGACGCTGCTCAAGGTCCCCTTTGAAGCGTGGAACAAGCCCGTTTGGGGAGTTCCGCAAGGCTAATCCCCCAACCTTTCGTGGAGCTCTAAACCCCGACAAGGCTGATGAGTGGATCAAGAACATGGAAAAGATCTACTCTGTGGTTACCTGTCGGAGGACAGAAAGTCACCTTTGCCTACATGATGGAAGCCGACGCAGTTTTGGTGGACTGGCACCCGAAGGCTGGAAGCTACGGGCGCAGCCATCAATTGGGAGCTGTTTAAGACGTACTTCTATGAGAAGTATTTCCCGAATCCGTGAAGAACGCCAAGGACATTGAGTTCATGCAGTTGGTCCAAGGTGGAATGTCTGTCGCCGGTACACGGCAAAATTTGAAGAGTTGATCAAGTTCTCACGAGTTTTCCAAGGGAACCCCGATGAGGTATGGAAGTGTGTTAAGTTCGAGGCCGGTCTAAGGCCGAACTTAACTTTGCTGTGGCACACATGGAGATTAGGGACTTCCGACCCTAGTCAACAAGTGCCGAATCATCGAAGAAGGGCACAAGAAGATGAGTGCCGCAAGGGTGGATCGTCCCAGTGGGTTGGGACCTCAAGCCCCGAAGTTCAAGCCATCAAATCAGACTCAAATGAGGAACCACTACCATCCCTACCAATCCAATCAGTTCAAGCAACAACAACAACATCATCAACCACAACAACAAAGAGGACCCAACAATCAACCATCTCGGCAACACCCAAGGCCGCCGTTCAACCCCAACGGCCGCGGAAACCGCAACCATCAACAAGGCGGAATGGGCGGTCCTCGCAATAACAACAACAACAATCAACAAGGAGGGCCCAATGGGAACAAGAACAAGGCACCCCAAGGAGCCCCGCCTCTTCCCGGATCCGCACAGCTGTGGAGTGCCCCTGGAAAGAATCATGGCAACCGTCCCTGCCTCCGGGCAAGGAGTGTGTTTCAGATGTGGCAAGCTCGGCCACTATGCGAAGGACTGCAAAAGTAATGGAGGGTCGTCAAGTCAGAATCCCGACCGCAACACCAAGGACGAGTCTTTACCCTCAACGCAGAGGACGCACATGGATCCAACGACCTCATCGAAGGTAAGTGCGAACTAAATGGTAGGACCTTAACTGTGCTATATGACTCTGGTGCTACTCATTCTTTTATCTCACATGCTAGTGTCGAGTCTCTAAATTTGCAAGTTTCTAAGCTTCCTTTTGATCTCGTTGTTTCTACTCCTACCAACCGTCCTGTACATACATGTAACTGTTGTCTAATTGCCATCTTACCGTTGAAAATAGATCTTTTGTCATAGATTTAATTTGTTTACCCTTGAAAGACATAGGCGTAATCCTTGGCATGGATTGGCTTCACGCTAACCATGTGTTGTTAGACGTCATACCAAATCTGTTATTTTCGTCATCCCCCTAGCAAGACTAGTCAAACCTTGAAACTTTATGTGAATGTCGTAGATGTCTTCTGTAGTGGGAGAAAACTAAGGGATATGTCCTTCTAGCTAGCGAGGTAGACTTTGAGCAGAACATAGATGACATTCCTGTGGTAAGAAAGTACCCCGAGGTATTTCCGATGAGATACCCGAGTTCCCTCCAGAGAGAGAGGTGGAGTTCTCCATCGAGTTGGTCCGGAACGGGACCTATCTCGATAGCCCCGTATAGGATGTCACCCTTGGAGTTGAAGGAATTGAAAACCCAGTTGGAAGAGTTGTTAGAAAAGAGTTTTATCAGACCTAGTGCATCACCGTGGGAGCCCCGGTTTTGTTTGTTAAGAAAAGGATGGGAGCATGAGATTATGTATAGATTATAGGCAATTGAATCGTGTGACGGTGAAGAATAAATACCCTTTGCCTAGGATTGATGATCTTATGGACCAGTTGAAAGGAGCGGTGGTATTCTCCAAGATTGATTTGAGGTCGGGATACCACCAAATTCGAGTAAGAGATGAGGATATACCTAAAACCGCTTTTAGGACACGGTACGGACACTTTGAGTTCGCCGTGATGTCCTTTGGACTGACAAATGCACCCGCCGTGTTTATGGACTATATGAATAGGATCTTTAGACCCTATTTAGATAAGTTCGTGGTTGTTTTCATAGATGACATACTCATCTATTCAAAGACTCACGAGGAGCATGAAGGTCACCTGAAGTTGGTTTTAGAGGTGTTGAAAGAGAAGAAGTTGTATGCTAAGCTCTCTAAGTGTGAATTCTGGTTGGAGGAAGTGAAGTTTTTGGGACATGTAGTATCAAAAGGGGGTATAGCGTTGACCCTAGTAAGATAGAAGCTGTAATGAATTGGGATAGACCGACCACCGTATCGGAAATACGGAGCTTTTGGGTTTAGCAGGCTATTACCGTAGGTTTATCAAAGGTTTTTCCAGATTGCTCTTCCCTAACCAAGCTAACTAGGAAGAACACCCCGTTTTCATGGAATCCCGATTGTGAAAAGAGCTTCCTAGAGTTAAAGGAAAGGTTGACCTCGACCCCAGTTTTGGTTTTGCCGACCCAATGTACCCTTCGAGGTATATTGTGATGCTTGGGAAAAGGTTTAGGATGTGTGTTGATGCAAAATAGGCAAGTGGTAGCCTATGCGTCTAGACAACTCAAGCCTCATGAGGTTAATTACCCTACCCATGACCTAGAGTTAGCCGCCATAGTGTTTGCCTTGAAAATATGGAGGCATCACTTGTACGGAGTGAGGTTTGAAGTTTTCTCCGATCATAAGAGTCTTAAGCATCTCTTTGATCAAAAAGAGCTAAACATGAGGCAAAGAAGGTGGATGGAGTTTCTAAAGGACTATGATTTCGGCCTAAGTTACCACCCAGGCAAGCCAATGTGGTTGCCGATGCCTTGAGTCGAAAATCATTACGCTTATCCCACATGATGGTCAAGGAAGTTGAGCTCATAGAGAAGTTTAGGGACATGAATTTGGGGATGTCAATAACAGAAAAGAGTGTAAAGATGTGTCATCTTACAGTAACAAGTGGGTTTAAACAAAGGGTGATGATGGCACAAGTAGAAAATGAGGAGTTTAGGGAGACTCTAGAGGCGGTTAAGGCTGGAAAGCTTAAGGGTTTTGAGCAAGGGGCAGATGGATTGTGGAGGTTTGAAGGGCGGATGTGTGTCCGCAAGATGGTGACCTGGAGAGATATCTTGGAGGAGGCCCATAAAAGCCACTTCACCATCCATCCTGGTGCCACCAAGATGTATCAGGATTTAAAGAAGATGTTTTGGTGGCCCGATTGAAAAGGACGTAGTAGCCTGGGTTAGTAAGTGCTTGGTCTGTCAAAAGGTGAAGATTGAGCACCAAAGCCTTCAGGAATGTTGCAACCTTTGCCTATCCCGAATGGAAGTGGGATAGTATATCTATGGATTTTGTGACCAGCCTACCCCGAACCCAAGCCGGCCATGACGCTATATGGGTAATAGTGGACAGGTTAACCAAGTCGGCCCATTTCCTACCCATCAAGTTAACCTTTTCCCTAGATAAGTTGGCCCAGTTGTACATCCAAGAGATAGTAAGGTTACACGGAGTCCATCGACGATAATTTCGGACAGAGATCCGCGGTTTACGTCGCGTTTTTGGGAAGCCTTTCAAAAGGCGTTTGGTTCTAAGTTGTGCTTAAGCACGGCTTACCACCCCAAACAGATGGACAATGGAAAGAACTATCCAAACATTGGAGGATATGCTAAGGGCATGTGTTTTGGATAGAAAAGGGAGTTGGGATAAGTACCTGCCGCTCAGTTCGCGTATAACAACAGTTATCATGCGAGTATCGATATGGCACCGTACGAGGCCTTGTATGGAAGGAAGTGTCAGTCGCCTTTGTGCTGGCATGATCTCGAGAACAAAGCATTTTGGGACCGGATGTAGTGAGGGAAACCAGAGCAAATAAAAATGATCAAGGATAGAATCTTGACTGCTCAAAGCCGACAAAAGAGCTATGCGGACAAGCGGCGAAAGCCGTTAGAATTCCAAGAAGGTGAGCATGTTTTCTTGAGAATAACTCCCACTCCAGGAATAGGTAGAGCCATGAAAATCAAGAAATTGAGTCCCGATTTCTCGGACCTTTTGAAATCCTTCAAAAGTCAGTCGCTACAAAATAGCCCTACCTCCAAATCTGTCAAATCTTCATGACGTCTTTCACGTCTCCAAGCTGAGAAATAATCCGACCCTAGCCATGTGTTAGAGCCAGAGCATGTACAGTTGAGGGAGGACCTAACTTCAACATCCCACCAACGAGGATCGTGGACCGTGGTGTCAGCGTTGAGGAGTAAGTCCGTTCCTTTGGTGAAAGTCGCGTGGGGACGAGACAAGACGGAGGAGTACACATGGGAGTTGGAATCCGATGCGGATGAAGTATCCGAGCTTTTCTAAGGTAACGATTTCGAGGACGAAATTCTTTTTAAGGAGGGGAGTAATGTAACGCCCGATTTCTCCTGTTAGAGTACAAATGACCAAAATGCCCTGAGGTCATTTCTACCGAAATTAAGGGAGTTGCCCGGCAACCCTCGAATGGGTCAACTCGATGTTTGAAGGGGATTATGCTGTTATGAATGATAGAGGAGGAAACCTCGTTTCTAAACTTCCGCTCAAAATGACCAAAATACCCTCCTGTGTCTACACGGGTAAAAGATGCCGTTTGAGCCCAAACTTTAGGAAGTTTAGAATGATGTTTATGAGCAATGTTTGATGTTTAGTTGGGCAGGAAGGTCCAGGCAGTTTAGTGTAAAATTACCATTTTGCCCCTAGAACGTGTCCAGTGCGCCTAATGAAGCAATCAAAACCTAAGCAATATTAGGCTCTAATCGAAGATTAATTTATTTCGATAATTAATCTAGAGTCAAAATGATTTATTAAGGTTAATTAGAACCTAAGATTGCTTAGATAAACTCTAACGGTATTCTTTAAATTCAAGATTTCTAGTCATGGAATCTTGAATAGTGTTTTCTCTCTCTTTCCTTAAATTAAGGAATTGAGCCATACCTCATTTGACCAAAAGAATTATTTTAAATTACTAATCTAATAAGATCACCCTCCTAATCAAGTCTTGAACCACCTCAATTAACCATTTTCTCACCTAAACGCTTGCTTACAAACTCCTAATCAAAAAGCCTAATCATAGAAACACTTAAACACATCCTTAAACCACAATTACATGAACAAAAATCCCTTCCCCTTGGCTGATGAGGAGGCCGAAAATCTGTCCCCAAAATGGTGCCACATGTTGAGTTGTGATGCACTCCAAGCCCATGCTTTAGGCCATACCTTGCCCATGCTTCCAACCATGCTTGCCATGCCTAAGCCCATGCCTTTGTAAGAGATATTTCCTCCCTCCTCCTCCTCCAAAAGGCCGTTTCCCTCCCCCTTCAGCCTCCATGTTGCAAGTTTTCTATAAATACCAAGCCTTGAGAACTTGTTACACTTTGGATCACTTGCCAAGTTCACACTTCTTGCAAATTCTCTCATTCCTCTCAAATTCCCTCAACTTGGCTGATTTCTTCCTCAAGACTCCAAAAGGATTTCCTTCTCCTTCCATCTAGAAAACAAAGCTTTCTTACATCTCTTCAAGACTTCTTAAGGTAGGGGTTAAGTTTTGATGATTTTTGTTTGTGTTCTTCAAGAAAGTTCTAGTTTTTCTCTTGGTTTCAAACTCCTTTTCCTTCCTCTTTCTTTTTCGGCCAAGAGGCCTTCTTACAAAAAGAATGTGAGCTTGATGATGAGGTTTCAAGATAATGATTTGTTGTTGTCATGTGAGAAACCTCTAAAGCTTGAAACAACTTGGTCTTGGACCATACATGCTTGGATTTCCTTTCTTTTCTTGGCTTAAGTTTCGGTTTTTCCTCTTCCTCTTTCCTTTAAGGATTTTTAGTTTTTCTTCTATGGATTTGAACAAAGTTTGTAAAATATGTCTAGTAGATCACGAAAGTTTTGTTAAGAAAGTTAATCTCATGATTTCAAAGAGCTCTAGGCTTACCCTTGCCAACCTTAAAGTTGGTCGGCCGTTCTAGAATCCGCGCTAGATTGAAGCCTATGAGCAATAAAATAAAGAATATGACTTAGTTCTTGTAGTTTTGTTTAGACAAAGTGATGAACTTTGGGTCCATTTCCTTAAGCTTGATGGTGAGTTCAAACCTTAAGATTTCTCTTGAAGTCTAGGTGCTAAGAACTCTAAAGCTTGCCTTATGATGCATAATGGGTTGAGGTTTATGTTCCTCTAAAAGTCTTGCAAGAGCTCTAGCTAAGACAAAAACAAGATGCATTCATGTTTAAATTTATGTCTTGCATCTCATGTTTATTTTGATGTTATCACTAATTTCACAAGAGTAAATGAATGAACTTGCATTACCATATTTAAATTCCCAAGCTTGCATTTCATGTTTATATTTCAAGTCATCACTTAATCCTTAAAGATAATAATGAAGTTGCATCTCATATTTATTTTATGCTCTCACTTTACTTTCTAATGAAGAGTAAAATAAAGTGCATGGCATGTTTAAGATTTTGTCATCACCTAAACACTCTAGAGCTCAAAGACTTGCCCTAAGTATCCTAAAAAGGAAACTCCATTCAAAAAGAAATGGATGAGTTTTGGTATGAACCAACAATGGTTTGATTTTGTAAAATACATGAATGATTTTCAAGGAAATGTTGGAAAACTTTATGAGGTCTCAAGAGGTTTAAAATAGTTTGGAATGTGTCAAAATCATGTTTTCTCAATTTTCAAGGTTCTGGTAATCGATTACCACCAATGTAATCGATTACCAGAAGGTTTGAAGGACTTTTGGTTCTGGTAATCGATTACCAGAGGTAGTGTAATCGATTACTACGGCTTTTCATGCCCAGAACCTTCTGGAAACCCTGGAATCGATTACTTTATAATGTAATCGATTACCAAATGTTCTTCTCTCCAGAAACATTTAACCCTAAGTAATCGATTACGTCGTATGTAATCGATTACCCTATGTTCTTTACTTTTGAAACTTTAACCCTACGTAATCGATTACCATTATGTGTAATCGATTACCCGTTGTTTGAAAACCCAGAATGAATTGAACTCCTGGTAATCGATTACTAGGAACATGTAATCGATTACCAGAACACCTTTTGTTTTCAGAAACATTCCAAGAGAAAACTAGCAACTTATATGCATTTCAACCCAAGAGATTATGTGATCTTATGGGTTCATGATTTGGTTCTATGTTTGGCTCCTGTATAAATGCTGTTCTAAGGTGTTAAATGTGTAAAATTATGTTGAGTGAAGCAAGGATCGATTTAGAGAAGCTAGTAAAGAATAAGTAACTAAAAAGGGACTTGAGATGAGAATTCTAGAACACCTTAATACAAAGAAGTGCAAATCTGTTTTAGAATGGTTAATTCAGGGATAAATGATTCATAATTAGTAAGACATGTACAAGATCCCTTCATAAATGATTAGGTGCTAATTTCTAAGTATAAGATGATGATAAGAGATCTAAGTGGTTTATAACTTAGAGAACATGCCTAGGAATCCCTCATAATTGATCTAAGAATTAATTATGGAGTTTTAGGGGAAGATGGATCTTAAAAGGGTCGCGAATGGAGATTTTAGAGCCCCTTAAGCAAACGATATATATAGTTTCTGCCTTTTATGTTGAGTGCTGAGTGGAATCTTGGTGAGTTCAAATTTTAGAGGAAAAGTTTAAGTGCCAACCCCTTGAGGGTAATAATAATGCAAATACAAGTTTAAAGCCCGAAAGGGGCAAAGCATAAGATCCTGAGATAGGTGGACGAGAGAGTATGATTATGATGATGAACCTCGTGCACACGTATGATGATGTGATTATGTTAGTTCCTTGAGCATGAAACTTTATATGCATAATTTGATGAATTGTTGTGTTTGAAATGCATAATGTTTCAAAGATATGAATGAAATTGAGAAATATGCTCATGTGAACTAGAAAGTTATGGCAATGAGAAAGTTCCATGAAAATGATGCATGTGACTGAAATTATGTGGCATGACTCAAATTTGAGGAAATTCGAGAGTAGCTGTTATGCCGAATTTCCGTCAAATTTGAGGGACAAAAAGAAAGTTTTTGAGAAATATGAAGTTTAAAAGTTATATGCAGACGCATTTCTCCTGCTAGGAGAAAGTAAACCCGTGGGGGTATGGACGTCGAGCCATACCGAAGCGGACAAAGTCGCTGGTCTTAACCAGTCGATGCGTTTCGAAGAAGGAGAAAGTCCCATGATGGGTGATCCTTAGGCCCCCTACCCGTACTCTGGGAGTCGGGATTATGATATTTATGATTCGCTTATCAAGAGGATAAGTAAGAACTAGTGACGACTAGTTAAGGTATGAGCTCATAGCCTAGTTTAAGGGGTGCGGTTACTATATTATTGGTGACACAAGTATGAGAAAAGGAAAGATGATCAAAGAAAAGTTTCATGCCACACAATGTTGTTTGAATTATTGTTTGATTTACCTAAAGTGCTACCATGCATCCATGAAACATTATGTTGCATACATGCATTAAGAATCATTATAAAAGACATGGACCTTGGACAACGACCTTTGTGAAAACCTCATAATGAACCTATGCATGCTCAACATTTTCATAATAAACCCAAGGTTCCTGGGACGTAAACGATGGCACTAGGATAGAGGACTTCCTGAGATTCTTTAGTAAGAATTCTCACCCCTCTCTCTGTTTCTTTCCGTTACGTCTTCAGATATCGATGGCGTCGTTCGTGATTTTCATTGACCCGCCTACATGGGAGGTGCACTATGACCCAGAGCATCAGTCCTACCACTTCAAGGGTCATTGCGAGGTGCGCGTTTTTGCATATGTGGGACGCCCTTTTGCTTCCCCGTCTCCAGCTATCACTTCGATCCGACTTCACCCTTTGGCGACGACCTCGTCTTCGAGAGGACACGACCCGAGATGAGCGAGACCGTCGTGCCCGACCTTCCTCGTCGGAGGTACGCGGATATCCCGAGTATGTTCCCCGTACTCGATCAGGCTGATCCTTCGAGGGATCTTCCCTTCGTTCCCTATGGGTCACGGAGGAGGTAGTGAGGACACGGTCACCCGCCGAGGCATGCGAGGCGCGTTCGACAGCCCGAGAGGCGACCACGACGCGGAGGCCACGCTGTCCCCTCGATTCCCATGCCTAGATCTCCGCTTCGTTGGGCTACATCCGAGGAGCTTCGTCAGTTCGCGGGCTACATCTCCCCAGGGGCGTCACCAGTAGGCTTGGAGTGGGAGGGTAGTGATAGTTGGGTGTTTATCTTTTGGGATTATTACCATGTATTTGTCTTTATGTTTCCCATTGTACTAAGCTCTCCACTAGTGCGGGTAAGACTTTATGTTTCTGTTATATCTCTGTTGTGATGTACTAAACTATATTATCTAAAGTAATGAGGAATGATGTTTATGATGGATGTGTTCTTTAATGTTTATATTCTGTATGTTTTATTTATTCTTCCGCTTCACGTTGTTTATGTTACGCGCAAAGGCTCGCACTTTGGTTTATATAAATCATTTCAAAAAAAATTTACCCGTATTTTCCGCTAAGTATTTTATAAATGAATTTAAAGAGAAGTAATAACTAATAATTAGCTTGATACGTCCTAGGCGTATTGGGGTTAAATATTAGGGTGTTACACGAACCCCAAAACCCTTGACCGCAAACCGAAAAGCCAAACCCCTAAACCCTAACGAATAGCAACTCAATGAATATAACTATAAACCATGATGAATAGTGGATAACATACTCGGGTACATAGCATCCCACGTTCAAATTCATTAACTTAGTTGAGAGCTTGAATAACCTATTTTCGAATACATGTCATCCTATACTCGAGTATCCAAATAGAGTTCTTTGCAATAGAATGCATGCGTGCATTCAAAAACATGGAGCCCTAGTTTGAACTTTGCCTATTATTAATCACGTATTTATGCCAGGAAGGTCACATAGGTTTTTTTTTATTAGTTTCATGTACTCGAATATGGGAAGCAACGTACTCGAGTACGGGTTCATAGTATTCGAGTACAAGTTGCTAGTTCGTTTTTTTCTCACATTCACCATATAGCCTTTCCATCATCACTATCCAATCAAGGTTGGTCTGATCTGAAGGTCAGACATTAGAACCATGGTAAACCATCGAGATCAAGATTTGGAGTTGACTTTCCATCTTACCATTTTAAAGGCAATAAACTTGTCCTTGACCACTGTGAACCTTTAGTTGAGTATATATCATCCTATACTCGAGTATGAGGAAAACTCACTCTGGTAAAAAGCATCAGTTTTCAAATACAAGAAAATATTACTTGAGTATTGGAAACCTATGCTCGAACCCCAAAACCTTTGACCGCAAACCGAAAAGCCAAACCCCTAAACCATAACGAATAGCAACTCAATGAATAGTAACTATAAACCATGATGAATAGTGGATAACATACTCGGGTACATAGCATCCCACGTTCAAATTCATTAAACTGTTAGTTGAGAGCTTGAATAACCTATATTCGAATACATGTCATCCTATACTCGAGTATCCAAATAGAGTTCTTTGCAATAGAATGCATGCGTGCATTCAAAAACATGGAGCCCTAGTTTGAACTTTGCCTATTATTAATCACGTATTTATGCCAGGAAGGTCACATAGGTTTTTTTTATTAGTTTCATGTACTTGAATATGGGAAGCAACGTACTCGAGTACGGTTTCATAGTATTCGAGTACAAGTTGCTAGTTCGTTTTTCTCACATTCACCACATAGCCTATCCATCATCACTATCCAATCAAGGTTGGTCTGAAACGGGTAGACATTAGAACCATGGTAAACCATCGAGATCAAGATTTGGAGTCTGACTTTCCATCTTACCATTTTAAAGGCAATAAACTTGTCCTTGACCACTGTGAACCTTTAGTTGAGTATATATCATCCTATACTCGAGTATGAGGAAAACTCACTCTGGTAAAAAGCATCAGTTTTCAAATACAAGAAAATATTACTTGAGTATTGGAAACCTATGCTCGAACCCCAAAACCCTTGACCGCAAACGAAAAGCCAAACCCCTAAACCATAACGAATAGCAACTCAATGAATAGTAACTATAAACCATGATGAATAGTGGATAACATACTCGGGTACATAGCATCCCACGTTCAAATTCATTAACTGTTAGTTGAGAGCTTGAATAACCTATATTCGAATACATGTCATCCTATACTCGAGTATCCAAATAGAGTTCTTTGCAATAGAATGCATGCGTGCATTCAAAAACATGGAGCCCTAGTTTGAACTTTGCCTATTATTAATCACGTATTTATGCCAGGAAGGTCACATAGGTTTTTTTTTATTAGTTTCATTCACTCGAATATGGGAAGCAACGTACTCGAGTACGGGTTCATAGTATTCGAGTACAAGTTGCTAGTTCGTTTTTTCTCACATTCACCACATAGCCTATCCATCATCACTATCCAATCAAGGTTGGTCTAATCTGAAACGGTAAACATTCAGAACCATGGTAAACCATCGAGATCAAGATTTGGAGTTTGACTTTCCATCTTACCATTTTAAAGGCAATAAACTTGTCCTTGACCACTGTGAACCTTTAGTTGAGTATATATCATCCTATACTCGAGTATGAGGAAAACTCACTCTGGTAAAAAGCATCAGTTTTCAAATACAAGAAAATATTACTTGAGTATTGGAAACCTATGCTCGAACCCCAAAACCCTTGACCGCAAACCGAAAAGCCAAACCCCTAAACCATAACGAATAGCAACTCAATGAATAGTAACTATAAACCATGATGAATAGTGGATAACATACTCGGGTACATAGCATCCCACGTTCAAATTCATTAATGTTAGTTGAGAGCTTGAATAACCTATATTCGAATACATGTCATCCTATACTCGAGTATCCAAATAGAGTTCTTTGCAATAGAATGCATGCGTGCATTCAAAAACATGGAGCCCTAGTTTGAACTTTGCCTATTATTAATCACGTATTTATGCCAGGAAGGTCACATAGGTTTTTTTTTATTAGTTTCTGTACTCGAATATGGGAAGCAACGTACTCGAGTACGGGTTCATAGTATTCGAGTACAAGTTGCTAGTTCGTTTTTTTCTCACATTCACCACATAGCCTATCCATCATCACTATCCAATCAAGGTTGGTCTAATCTGAAAGGTCAGACATTCAGAACCATGGTAAACCATCGAGATCAAGATTTGGAGTTTGACTTTCCATCTTACCATTTTAAAGGCAATAAACTTGTCCTTGACCACTGTGAACCTTTAGTTGAGTATATATCATCCTATACTCGAGTATGAGGAAAACTCACTCTGGTAAAAAGCATCAGTTTTCAAATACAAGAAAATATTACTTGAGTATTGGAAACCTATGCTCGAACCCCAAAACCCTTGACCGAAAAGCCAAACCCCTAAACCATAACGAATAGCAACTCAATGAATAGTAACTATAAACCATGATGAATAGTGGATAACATACTCGGGTACATAGCATCCCACGTTCAAATTCATTAACTTTAGTTGAGAGCTTGAATAACCTATATTCGAATACATGTCATCCTATACTCGAGTATCCAAATAGAGTTCTTTGCAATAGAATGCATGCGTGCATTCAAAAACATGGAGCCCTAGTTTGAACTTTGCCTATTATTAATCACGTATTTATGCCAGGAAGGTCACATAGGTTTTTTTTTATTAGTTTCTTGTACTCGAATATGGGAAGCAACGTACTCGAGTACGGGTTCATAGTATTCGAGTACAAGTTGCTAGTTCGTTTTTTCTCACATTCACCACATAGCCTATCCATCATCACTATCCAATCAAGGTTGGTCTGATCTGAAACAGGTCAGACATTAGAACCATGGTAAACCATCGAGATCAAGATTTGGAGTTGACTTTCCATCTTACCATTTTAAAGGCAATAAACTTGTCCTTGACCACTGTGAACCTTTAGTTGAGTATATATCATCCTATACTCGAGTATGAGGAAAACTCACTCTGGTAAAAAGCATCAGTTTTCAAATACAAGAAAATATTACTTGAGTATTGGAAACCTATGCTCGAACCCCAAAACCCTTGACCGCAAACCGAAAAGCCAAACCCCTAAACCATAACGAATAGCAACTCAATGAATAGTAACTATAAACCATGATGAATAGTGGATAACATACTCGGGTACATAGCATCCCACGTTCAAATTCATTAAACTGTTAGTTGAGAGCTTGAATAACCTATATTCGAATACATGTCATCCTATACTCGAGTATCCAAATAGAGTTCTTTGCAATAGAATGCATGCGTGCATTCAAAAACATGGAGCCCTAGTTTGAACTTTGCCTATTATTAATCACGTATTTATGCCAGGAAGGTCACATAGGTTTTTTTTTATTAGTTTCTTGTACTCGAATATGGGAAGCAACGTACTCGAGTACGGGTTCATAGTATTCGAGTACAAGTTGCTAGTTCGTTTTTTTCACATTCACCACATAGCCTATCCATCATCACTATCCAATCAAGGTTGGTCTAATCTGAAACGGTTAGACATTCAGAACCATGGTAAACCATCGAGATCAAGATTTGGAGTTTGACTTTCCATCTTACCATTTTAAAGGCAATAAACTTGTCCTTGACCACTGTGAACCTTTAGTTGAGTATATATCATCCTATACTCGAGTATGAGGAAAACTCACTCTGGTAAAAAGCATCAGTTTTCAAATACAAGAAAATATTACTTGAGTATTGGAAACCTATGCTCGAACCCCAAAACCCTTGACCGCAAACGAAAAGCCAAACCCCTAAACCATAACGAATAGCAACTCAATGAATAGTAACTATAAACCATGATGAATAGTGGATAACATACTCGGGTACATAGCATCCCACGTTCAAATTCATTAACTGTTAGTTGAGAGCTTGAATAACCTATATTCGAATACATGTCATCCTATACTCGAGTATCCAAATAGAGTTCTTTGCAATAGAATGCATGCGTGCATTCAAAAACATGGAGCCCTAGTTTGAACTTTGCCTATTATTAATCACGTATTTATGCCAGGAAGGTCACATAGGTTTTTTTTTATTAGTTTCTTGTACTCGAATATGGGAAGCAACGTACTCGAGTACGGGTTCATAGTATTCGAGTACAAGTTGCTAGTTCGTTTATTTTCTCACATTCACCACATAGCCTATCCATCATCACTATCCAATCAAGGTTGGTCTGATCTGAAAGGGTAGACATTAGAACCATGGTAAACCATCGAGATCAAGATTTGGAGTTGACTTTCCATCTTACCATTTTAAAGGCAATAAACTTGTCCTTGACCACTGTGAACCTTTAGTTGAGTATATATCATCCTATACTCGAGTATGAGGAAAACTCACTCTGGTAAAAAGCATCAGTTTTCAAATACAAGAAAATATTACTTGAGTATTGGAAACCTATGCTCGAACCCCAAAACCCTTGACCGCAAACCGAAAAGCCAAACCCCTAAACCATAACGAATAGCAACTCAATGAATAGTAACTATAAACCATGATGAATAGTGGATAACATACTCGGGTACATAGCATCCCACGTTCAAATTCATTAAACTGTTAGTTGAGAGCTTGAATAACCTATATTCGAATACATGTCATCCTATACTCGAGTATCCAAATAGAGTTCTTTGCAATAGAATGCATGCGTGCATTCAAAAACATGGAGCCCTAGTTTGAACTTTGCCTATTATTAATCACGTATTTATGCCAGGAAGGTCACATAGGTTTTTTTTTATTAGTTTCTTGTACTCGAATATGGGAAGCAACGTACTCGAGTACGGGTTCATAGTATTCGAGTACAAGTTGCTAGTTCGTTTATTTCACATTCACCACATAGCCTATCCATCATCACTATCCAATCAAGGTTGGTCTGATCTGAAAAGGTAGACATTAGAACCATGGTAAACCATCGAGATCAAGATTTGGAGTCTGACTTTCCATCTTACCATTTTAAAGGCAATAAACTTGTCCTTGACCACTGTGAACCTTTAGTTGAGTATATATCATCCTATACTCGAGTATGAGGAAAACTCACTCTGGTAAAAAGCATCAGTTTTCAAATACAAGAAAATATTACTTGAGTATTGGAAACCTATGCTCGAACCCCAAAACCCTTGACCAAACCGAAAAGCCAAACCCCTAAACCATAACGAATAGCAACTCAATGAATAGTAACTATAAACCATGATGAATAGTGGATAACATACTCGGGTACATAGCATCCCACGTTCAAATTCATTAACTGTTAGTTGAGAGCTTGAATAACCTATATTCGAATACATGTCATCCTATACTCGAGTATCCAAATAGAGTTCTTTGCAATAGAATGCATGCGTGCATTCAAAAACATGGAGCCCTAGTTTGAACTTTGCCTATTATTAATCACGTATTTATGCCAGGAAGGTCACATAGGTTTTTTTTTATTAGTTTCTTGTACTCGAATATGGGAAGCAACGTACTCGAGTACGGGTTCATAGTATTCGAGTACAAGTTGCTAGTTCGTTTTTTTCTCACATTCACCACATAGCCTATCCATCATCACTATCCAATCAAGGTTGGTCTAATCTGAAGGTCAGACATTAGAACCATGGTAAACCATCGAGATCAAGATTTGGAGTTGACTTTCCATCTTACCATTTTAAAGGCAATAAACTTGTCCTTGACCACTGTGAACCTTTAGTTGAGTATATATCATCCTATACTCGAGTATGAGGAAAACTCACTCTGGTAAAAAGCATCAGTTTTCAAATACAAGAAAATATTACTTGAGTATTGGAAACCTATGCTCGAACCCCAAAACCCTTGACCGCAAACCGAAAAGCCAAACCCCTAAACCATAACGAATAGCAACTCAATGAATAGTAACTATAAACCATGATGAATAGTGGATAACATACTCGGGTACATAGCATCCCACGTTCAAATTCATTAAACTTAGTTGAGAGCTTGAATAACCTATATTCGAATACATGTCATCCTATACTCGAGTATCCAAATAGAGTTCTTTGCAATAGAATGCATGCGTGCATTCAAAAACATGGAGCCCTAGTTTGAACTTTGCCTATTATTAATCACGTATTTATGCCAGGAAGGTCACATAGGTTTTTTTTTATTAGTTTCTTGTACTCGAATATGGGAAGCAACGTACTCGAGTACGGGTTCATAGTATTCGAGTACAAGTTGCTAGTTCGTTTATTTTCTCACATTCACCACATAGCCTATCCATCATCACTATCCAATCAAGGTTGGTCTGATCTGAAAGGGTAAGACATTAGAACCATGGTAAACCATCGAGATCAAGATTTGGAGTTTGACTTTCCATCTTACCATTTTAAAGGCAATAAACTTGTCCTTGACCACTGTGAACCTTTAGTTGAGTATATATCATCCTATACTCGAGTATGAGGAAAACTCACTCTGGTAAAAAGCATCAGTTTTCAAATACAAGAAAATATTACTTGAGTATTGGAAACCTATGCTCGAACCCCAAAACCCTTGACCGCAAACCGAAAAGCCAAACCCCTAAACCATAACGAATAGCAACTCAATGAATAGTAACTATAAACCATGATGAATAGTGGATAACATACTCGGGTACATAGCATCCCACGTTCAAATTCATTAAACTGTTAGTTGAGAGCTTGAATAACCTATATTCGAATACATGTCATCCTATACTCGAGTATCCAAATAGAGTTCTTTGCAATAGAATGCATGCGTGCATTCAAAAACATGGAGCCCTAGTTTGAACTTTGCCTATTATTAATCACGTATTTATGCCAGGAAGGTCACATAGGTTTTTTTTTATTAGTTTCTTGTACTCGAATATGGGAAGCAACGTACTCGAGTACGGGTTCATAGTATTCGAGTACAAGTTGCTAGTTCGTTTTTTCTCACATTCACCACATAGCCTATCCATCATCACTATCCAATCAAGGTTGGTCTAATCTGAAGGTCAGACATTAGAACCATGGTAAACCATCGAGATCAAGATTTGGAGTTTGACTTTCCATCTTACCATTTTAAAGGCAATAAACTTGTCCTTGACCACTGTGAACCTTTAGTTGAGTATATATCATCCTATACTCGAGTATGAGGAAAACTCACTCTGGTAAAAAGCATCAGTTTTCAAATACAAGAAAATATTACTTGAGTATTGGAAACCTATGCTCGAACCCCAAAACCCTTGACCGCAAACCGAAAAGCCAAACCCCTAAACCATAACGAATAGCAACTCAATGAATAGTAACTATAAACCATGATGAATAGTGGATAACATACTCGGGTACATAGCATCCCACGTTCAAATTCATTAAACTGTTAGTTGAGAGCTTGAATAACCTATATTCGAATACATGTCATCCTATACTCGAGTATCCAAATAGAGTTCTTTGCAATAGAATGCATGCGTGCATTCAAAAACATGGAGCCCTAGTTTGAACTTTGCCTATTATTAATCACGTATTTATGCCAGGAAGGTCACATAGGTTTTTTTTTATTAGTTTCTTGTACTCGAATATGGGAAGCAACGTACTCGAATACGGGTTCATAGTATTCGAGTACAAGTTGCTAGTTCGTTTTTTCTCACATTCACCACATAGCCTATCCATCATCACTATCCAATCAAGGTTGGTCTAATCTGAAAGGTCAGACATTCAGAACCATGGTAAACCATCGAGATCAAGATTTGGAGTTTGACTTTCCATCTTACCATTTTAAAGGCAATAAACTTGTCCTTGACCACTGTGAACCTTTAGTTGAGTATATATCATCCTATACTCGAGTATGAGGAAAACTCACTGGTAAAAAGCATCAGTTTTCAAATACAAGAAAATATTACTTGAGTATTGGAAACCTATGCTCGAACCCCAAAACCCTTGACCGCAAACCGAAAAGCCAAACCCCTAAACCATAACGAATAGCAACTCAATGAATAGTAACTATAAACCATGATGAATAGTGGATAACATACTCGGGTACATAGCATCCCACGTTCAAATTCATTAAACTGTTAGTTGAGAGCTTGAATAACCTATATTCGAATACATGTCATCCTATACTCGAGTATCCAAATAGAGTTCTTTGCAATAGAATGCATGCGTGCATTCAAAAACATGGAGCCCTAGTTTGAACTTTGCCTATTATTAATCACGTATTTATGCCAGGAAGGTCACATAGGTTTTTTTTTATTAGTTTCTTGTACTCGAATATGGGAAGCAACGTACTCGAGTACGGGTTCATAGTATTCGAGTACAAGTTGCTAGTTCGTTTATTTCTCACATTCACCACATAGCCTATCCATCATCACTATCCAATCAAGGTTGGTCTAATCTGAAAGGTCAGACATTCAGAACCATGGTAAACCATCGAGATCAAGATTTGGAGTTGACTTTCCATCTTACCATTTTAAAGGCAATAAACTTGTCCTTGACCACTGTGAACCTTTAGTTGAGTATATATCATCCTATACTCGAGTATGAGGAAAACTCACTCTGGTAAAAAGCATCAGTTTTCAAATACAAGAAAATATTACTTGAGTATTGGAAACCTATGCTCGAACCCCAAAACCCTTGACCGCAAACCGAAAAGCCAAACCCCTAAACCATAACGAATAGCAACTCAATGAATAGTAACTATAAACCATGATGAATAGTGGATAACATACTCGGGTACATAGCATCCCACGTTCAAATTCATTAAACTGTTAGTTGAGAGCTTGAATAACCTATATTCGAATACATGTCATCCTATACTCGAGTATCCAAATAGAGTTCTTTGCAATAGAATGCATGCGTGCATTCAAAAACATGGAGCCCTAGTTTGAACTTTGCCTATTATTAATCACGTATTTATGCCAGGAAGGTCACATAGGTTTTTTTTTATTAGTTTCTTGTACTCGAATATGGGAAGCAACGTACTCGAGTACGGGTTCATAGTATTCGAGTACAAGTTGCTAGTTCGTTTTTTTCTCACATTCACCACATAGCCTATCCATCATCACTATCCAATCAAGGTTGGTCTAATCTGAAAGGGTTAGACATTAGAACCATGGTAAACCATCGAGATCAAGATTTGGAGTTGACTTTCCATCTTACCATTTTAAAGGCAATAAACTTGTCCTTGACCACTGTGAACCTTTAGTTGAGTATATATCATCCTATACTCGAGTATGAGGAAAACTCACTCTGGTAAAAAGCATCAGTTTTCAAATACAAGAAAATATTACTTGAGTATTGGAAACCTATGCTCGAACCCCAAAACCCTTGACCGCAAACCGAAAAGCCAAACCCCTAAACCATAACGAATAGCAACTCAATGAATAGTAACTATAAACCATGATGAATAGTGGATAACATACTCGGGTACATAGCATCCCACGTTCAAATTCATTAAACTGTTAGTTGAGAGCTTGAATAACCTATATTCGAATACATGTCATCCTATACTCGAGTATCCAAATAGAGTTCTTTGCAATAGAATGCATGCGTGCATTCAAAAACATGGAGCCCTAGTTTGAACTTTGCCTATTATTAATCACGTATTTATGCCAGGAAGGTCACATAGGTTTTTTTTTATTAGTTTCTTACTCGAATATGGGAAGCAACGTACTTACGGGTTCATAGTATTCGAGTACAAGTTGCTAGTTCGTTTTTTTCTCACATTCACCACATAGCCTATCCATCATCACTATCCAATCAAGGTTGGTCTAATCTGAAAGGTTAGACATTCAGAACCATGGTAAACCATCGAGATCAAGATTTGGAGTTGACTTTCCATCTTACCATTTTAAAGGCAATAAACTTGTCCTTGACCACTGTGAACCTTTAGTTGAGTATATATCATCCTATACTCGAGTATGAGGAAAACTCACTCTGGTAAAAAGCATCAGTTTTCAAATACAAGAAAATATTACTTGAGTATTGGAAACCTATGCTCGAACCCCAAAACCCTTGACCGCAAACCGAAAAGCCAAACCCCTAAACCATAACGAATAGCAACTCAATGAATAGTAACTATAAACCATGATGAATAGTGGATAACATACTCGGGTACATAGCATCCCACGTTCAAATTCATTAACTGTTAGTTGAGAGCTTGAATAACCTATATTCGAATACATGTCATCCTATACTCGAGTATCCAAATAGAGTTCTTTGCAATAGAATGCATGCGTGCATTCAAAAACATGGAGCCCTAGTTTGAACTTTGCCTATTATTAATCACGTATTTATGCCAGGAAGGTCACATAGGTTTTTTTTTATTAGTTTCTTGTACTCGAATATGGGAAGCAACGTACTCGAGTACGGGTTCATAGTATTCGAGTACAAGTTGCTAGTTCGTTTATTTCTCACATTCACCACATAGCCTATCCATCATCACTATCCAATCAAGGTTGGTCTGATCTGAAAGGTCAGACATTCAGAACCATGGTAAACCATCGAGATCAAGATTTGGAGTTGACTTTCCATCTTACCATTTTAAAGGCAATAAACTTGTCCTTGACCACTGTGAACCTTTAGTTGAGTATATATCATCCTATACTCGAGTATGAGGAAAACTCACTCTGGTAAAAAGCATCAGTTTTCAAATACAAGAAAATATTACTTGAGTATTGGAAACCTATGCTCGAACCCCAAAACCCTTGACCGCAAACCGAAAAGCCAAACCCCTAAACCATAACGAATAGCAACTCAATGAATAGTAACTATAAACCATGATGAATAGTGGATAACATACTCGGGTACATAGCATCCCACGTTCAAATTCATTAACTGTTAGTTGAGAGCTTGAATAACCTATATTCGAATACATGTCATCCTATACTCGAGTATCCAAATAGAGTTCTTTGCAATAGAATGCATGCGTGCATTCAAAAACATGGAGCCCTAGTTTGAACTTTGCCTATTATTAATCACGTATTTATGCCAGGAAGGTCACATAGGTTTTTTTTTATTAGTTTCTTGTACTCGAATATGGGAAGCAACGTACTCGAGTACGGGTTCATAGTATTCGAGTACAAGTTGCTAGTTCGTTTATTTCTCACATTCACCACATAGCCTATCCATCATCACTATCCAATCAAGGTTGGTCTGATCTGAAGGTCAGACATTCAGAACCATGGTAAACCATCGAGATCAAGATTTGGAGTTTGACTTTCCATCTTACCATTTTAAAGGCAATAAACTTGTCCTTGACCACTGTGAACCTTTAGTTGAGTATATATCATCCTATACTCGAGTATGAGGAAAACTCACTCTGGTAAAAAGCATCAGTTTTCAAATACAAGAAAATATTACTTGAGTATTGGAAACCTATGCTCGAACCCCAAAACCCTTGACCGCAAACCGAAAAGCCAAACCCCTAAACCATAACGAATAGCAACTCAATGAATAGTAACTATAAACCATGATGAATAGTGGATAACATACTCGGGTACATAGCATCCCACGTTCAAATTCATTAACTGTTAGTTGAGAGCTTGAATAACCTATATTCGAATACATGTCATCCTATACTCGAGTATCCAAATAGAGTTCTTTGCAATAGAATGCATGCGTGCATTCAAAAACATGGAGCCCTAGTTTGAACTTTGCCTATTATTAATCACGTATTTATGCCAGGAAGGTCACATAGGTTTTTTTTTATTAGTTTCTTGTACTCGAATATGGGAAGCAACGTACTCGAGTACGGGTTCATAGTATTCGAGTACAAGTTGCTAGTTCGTTTATTTTCTCACATTCACCACATAGCCTATCCATCATCACTATCCAATCAAGGTTGGTCTGATGAAAGGTCAGACATTAGAACCATGGTAAACCATCGAGATCAAGATTTGGAGTTGACTTTCCATCTTACCATTTTAAAGGCAATAAACTTGTCCTTGACCACTGTGAACCTTTAGTTGAGTATATATCATCCTATACTCGAGTATGAGGAAAACTCACTCTGGTAAAAAGCATCAGTTTTCAAATACAAGAAAATATTACTTGAGTATTGGAAACCTATGCTCGAACCCCAAAACCCTTGACCGCAAACCGAAAAGCCAAACCCCTAAACCATAACGAATAGCAACTCAATGAATAGTAACTATAAACCATGATGAATAGTGGATAACATACTCGGGTACATAGCATCCCACGTTCAAATTCATTAAACTGTTAGTTGAGAGCTTGAATAACCTATATTCGAATACATGTCATCCTATACTCGAGTATCCAAATAGAGTTCTTTGCAATAGAATGCATGCGTGCATTCAAAAACATGGAGCCCTAGTTTGAACTTTGCCTATTATTAATCACGTATTTATGCCAGGAAGGTCACATAGGTTTTTTTTTATTAGTTTCTTGTACTCGAATATGGGAAGCAACGTACTCGAGTACGGGTTCATAGTATTCGAGTACAAGTTGCTAGTTCGTTTATTTTCTCACATTCACCACATAGCCTATCCATCATCACTATCCAATCAAGGTTGGTCTGATCTGAAACAGGTAGACATTCAGAACCATGGTAAACCATCGAGATCAAGATTTGGAGTCTGACTTTCCATCTTACCATTTTAAAGGCAATAAACTTGTCCTTGACCACTGTGAACCTTTAGTTGAGTATATATCATCCTATACTCGAGTATGAGGAAAACTCACTCTGGTAAAAAGCATCAGTTTTCAAATACAAGAAAATATTACTTGAGTATTGGAAACCTATGCTCGAACCCCAAAACCCTTGACCGCAAACCGAAAAGCCAAACCCCTAAACCATAACGAATAGCAACTCAATGAATAGTAACTATAAACCATGATGAATAGTGGATAACATACTCGGGTACATAGCATCCCACGTTCAAATTCATTAAACTGTTAGTTGAGAGCTTGAATAACCTATATTCGAATACATGTCATCCTATACTCGAGTATCCAAATAGAGTTCTTTGCAATAGAATGCATGCGTGCATTCAAAAACATGGAGCCCTAGTTTGAACTTTGCCTATTATTAATCACGTATTTATGCCAGGAAGGTCACATAGGTTTTTTTTTATTAGTTTCTTGTACTCGAATATGGGAAGCAACGTACTCGAGTACGGGTTCATAGTATTCGAGTACAAGTTGCTAGTTCGTTTATTTTCTCACATTCACCACATAGCCTATCCATCATCACTATCCAATCAAGGTTGGTCTGATCTGAAAGGTCAGACATTCAGAACCATGGTAAACCATCGAGATCAAGATTTGGAGTTGACTTTCCATCTTACCATTTTAAAGGCAATAAACTTGTCCTTGACCACTGTGAACCTTTAGTTGAGTATATATCATCCTATACTCGAGTATGAGGAAAACTCACTCTGGTAAAAAGCATCAGTTTTCAAATACAAGAAAATATTACTTGAGTATTGGAAACCTATGCTCGAACCCCAAAACCCTTGACCGCCGAAAAGCCAAACCCCTAAACCATAACGAATAGCAACTCAATGAATAGTAACTATAAACCATGATGAATAGTGGATAACATACTCGGGTACATAGCATCCCACGTTCAAATTCATTAACTGTTAGTTGAGAGCTTGAATAACCTATATTCGAATACATGTCATCCTATACTCGAGTATCCAAATAGAGTTCTTTGCAATAGAATGCATGCGTGCATTCAAAAACATGGAGCCCTAGTTTGAACTTTGCCTATTATTAATCACGTATTTATGCCAGGAAGGTCACATAGGTTTTTTTTTATTAGTTTCTTGTACTCAATATGGGAAGCAACGTACTCGAGTACGGGTTCATAGTATTCGAGTACAAGTTGCTAGTTCGTTTATTTCTCACATTCACCACATAGCCTATCCATCATCACTATCCAATCAAGGTTGGTCTGATGAAGGTAGACATTCAACCATGGTAAACCATCGAGATCAAGATTTGGAGTCTGACTTTCCATCTTACCATTTTAAAGGCAATAAACTTGTCCTTGACCACTGTGAACCTTTAGTTGAGTATATATCATCCTATACTCGAGTATGAGGAAAACTCACTCTGGTAAAAAGCATCAGTTTTCAAATACAAGAAAATATTACTTGAGTATTGGAAACCTATGCTCGAACCCCAAAACCCTTGACCGCAAACCGAAAAGCCAAACCCCTAAACCATAACGAATAGCAACTCAATGAATAGTAACTATAAACCATGATGAATAGTGGATAACATACTCGGGTACATAGCATCCCACGTTCAAATTCATTAAACTGTTAGTTGAGAGCTTGAATAACCTATATTCGAATACATGTCATCCTATACTCGAGTATCCAAATAGAGTTCTTTGCAATAGAATGCATGCGTGCATTCAAAAACATGGAGCCCTAGTTTGAACTTTGCCTATTATTAATCACGTATTTATGCCAGGAAGGTCACATAGGTTTTTTTTTATTAGTTTCTTGTACTCGAATATGGGAAGCAACGTACTCGAGTACGGGTTCATAGTATTCGAGTACAAGTTGCTAGTTCGTTTATTTTCTCACATTCACCACATAGCCTATCCATCATCACTATCCAATCAAGGTTGGTCTGTCTGAAAGGTCAGACATTAGAACCATGGTAAACCATCGAGATCAAGATTTGGAGTTGACTTTCCATCTTACCATTTTAAAGGCAATAAACTTGTCCTTGACCACTGTGAACCTTTAGTTGAGTATATATCATCCTATACTCGAGTATGAGGAAAACTCACTCTGGTAAAAAGCATCAGTTTTCAAATACAAGAAAATATTACTTGAGTATTGGAAACCTATGCTCGAACCCCAAAACCCTTGACCAAACCGAAAAGCCAAACCCCTAAACCATAACGAATAGCAACTCAATGAATAGTAACTATAAACCATGATGAATAGTGGATAACATACTCGGGTACATAGCATCCCACGTTCAAATTCATTAACTGTTAGTTGAGAGCTTGAATAACCTATATTCGAATACATGTCATCCTATACTCGAGTATCCAAATAGAGTTCTTTGCAATAGAATGCATGCGTGCATTCAAAAACATGGAGCCCTAGTTTGAACTTTGCCTATTATTAATCACGTATTTATGCCAGGAAGGTCACATAGGTTTTTTTTTATTAGTTTCTGTACTCGAATATGGGAAGCAACGTACTCGAGTACGGGTTCATAGTATTCGAGTACAAGTTGCTAGTTCGTTTATTTCTCACATTCACCACATAGCCTATCCATCATCACTATCCAATCAAGGTTGGTCTGATCTGAAAGGTTAGACATTCAGAACCATGGTAAACCATCGAGATCAAGATTTGGAGTTTGACTTTCCATCTTACCATTTTAAAGGCAATAAACTTGTCCTTGACCACTGTGAACCTTTAGTTGAGTATATATCATCCTATACTCGAGTATGAGGAAAACTCACTCTGGTAAAAAGCATCAGTTTTCAAATACAAGAAAATATTACTTGAGTATTGGAAACCTATGCTCGAACCCCAAAACCCTTGACCGCAAACCGAAAAGCCAAACCCCTAAACCATAACGAATAGCAACTCAATGAATAGTAACTATAAACCATGATGAATAGTGGATAACATACTCGGGTACATAGCATCCCACGTTCAAATTCATTAAACTGTTAGTTGAGAGCTTGAATAACCTATATTCGAATACATGTCATCCTATACTCGAGTATCCAAATAGAGTTCTTTGCAATAGAATGCATGCGTGCATTCAAAAACATGGAGCCCTAGTTTGAACTTTGCCTATTATTAATCACGTATTTATGCCAGGAAGGTCACATAGGTTTTTTTTTATTAGTTTCATGTACTCGAATATGGGAAGCAACGTACTCGAGTACGGGTTCATAGTATTCGAGTACAAGTTGCTAGTTCGTTTATTTCTCACATTCACCACATAGCCTATCCATCATCACTATCCAATCAAGGTTGGTCTGATCTGAAAGGTAGACATTCAAACCATGGTAAACCATCGAGATCAAGATTTGGAGTTGACTTTCCATCTTACCATTTTAAAGGCAATAAACTTGTCCTTGACCACTGTGAACCTTTAGTTGAGTATATATCATCCTATACTCGAGTATGAGGAAAACTCACTGGTAAAAAGCATCAGTTTTCAAATACAAGAAAATATTACTTGAGTATTGGAAACCTATGCTCGAACCCCAAAACCCTTGACCGCAAACCGAAAAGCCAAACCCCTAAACCATAACGAATAGCAACTCAATGAATAGTAACTATAAACCATGATGAATAGTGGATAACATACTCGGGTACATAGCATCCCACGTTCAAATTCATTAAACTGTTAGTTGAGAGCTTGAATAACCTATATTCGAATACATGTCATCCTATACTCGAGTATCCAAATAGAGTTCTTTGCAATAGAATGCATGCGTGCATTCAAAAACATGGAGCCCTAGTTTGAACTTTGCCTATTATTAATCACGTATTTATGCCAGGAAGGTCACATAGGTTTTTTTTTATTAGTTTCATGTACTCGAATATGGGAAGCAACGTACTCGAGTACGGGTTCATAGTATTCGAGTACAAGTTGCTAGTTCGTTTTTTTCTCACATTCACCACATAGCCTATCCATCATCACTATCCAATCAAGGTTGGTCTAATCTGAAAGGTCAGACATTAGAACCATGGTAAACCATCGAGATCAAGATTTGGAGTGACTTTCCATCTTACCATTTTAAAGGCAATAAACTTGTCCTTGACCACTGTGAACCTTTAGTTGAGTATATATCATCCTATACTCGAGTATGAGGAAAACTCACTCTGGTAAAAAGCATCAGTTTTCAAATACAAGAAAATATTACTTGAGTATTGGAAACCTATGCTCGAACCCCAAAACCCTTGACCGCAAACCGAAAAGCCAAACCCCTAAACCATAACGAATAGCAACTCAATGAATAGTAACTATAAACCATGATGAATAGTGGATAACATACTCGGGTACATAGCATCCCACGTTCAAATTCATTAAACTGTTAGTTGAGAGCTTGAATAACCTATATTCGAATACATGTCATCCTATACTCGAGTATCCAAATAGAGTTCTTTGCAATAGAATGCATGCGTGCATTCAAAAACATGGAGCCCTAGTTTGAACTTTGCCTATTATTAATCACGTATTTATGCCAGGAAGGTCACATAGGTTTTTTTTTATTAGTTTCATGTACTCGAATATGGGAAGCAACGTACTCGAGTACGGGTTCATAGTATTCGAGTACAAGTTGCTAGTTCGTTTATTTTCTCACATTCACCACATAGCCTATCCATCATCACTATCCAATCAAGGTTGGTCTGATCTGAAACTAGACATTAGAACCATGGTAAACCATCGAGATCAAGATTTGGAGTTGACTTTCCATCTTACCATTTTAAAGGCAATAAACTTGTCCTTGACCACTGTGAACCTTTAGTTGAGTATATATCATCCTATACTCGAGTATGAGGAAAACTCACTCTGGTAAAAAGCATCAGTTTTCAAATACAAGAAAATATTACTTGAGTATTGGAAACCTATGCTCGAACCCCAAAACCCTTGACCGCAAACCGAAAAGCCAAACCCCTAAACCATAACGAATAGCAACTCAATGAATAGTAACTATAAACCATGATGAATAGTGGATAACATACTCGGGTACATAGCATCCCACGTTCAAATTCATTAAACTGTTAGTTGAGAGCTTGAATAACCTATATTCGAATACATGTCATCCTATACTCGAGTATCCAAATAGAGTTCTTTGCAATAGAATGCATGCGTGCATTCAAAAACATGGAGCCCTAGTTTGAACTTTGCCTATTATTAATCACGTATTTATGCCAGGAAGGTCACATAGGTTTTTTTTTATTAGTTTCATGTACTCGAATATGGGAAGCAACGTACTCGAGTACGGGTTCATAGTATTCGAGTACAAGTTGCTAGTTCGTTTTTTTCTCACATTCACCACATAGCCTATCCATCATCACTATCCAATCAAGGTTGGTCTGATCTGAAAGGGTAGACATTCAGAACCATGGTAAACCATCGAGATCAAGATTTGGAGTTTGACTTTCCATCTTACCATTTTAAAGGCAATAAACTTGTCCTTGACCACTGAACCTTTAGTTGAGTATATATCATCCTATACTCGAGTATGAGGAAAACTCACTCTGGTAAAAAGCATCAGTTTTCAAATACAAGAAAATATTACTTGAGTATTGGAAACCTATGCTCGAACCCCAAAACCCTTGACCGCAAACCGAAAAGCCAAACCCCTAAACCATAACGAATAGCAACTCAATGAATAGTAACTATAAACCATGATGAATAGTGGATAACATACTCGGGTACATAGCATCCCACGTTCAAATTCATTAAACTGTTAGTTGAGAGCTTGAATAACCTATATTCGAATACATGTCATCCTATACTCGAGTATCCAAATAGAGTTCTTTGCAATAGAATGCATGCGTGCATTCAAAAACATGGAGCCCTAGTTTGAACTTTGCCTATTATTAATCACGTATTTATGCCAGGAAGGTCACATAGGTTTTTTTTTATTAGTTTCATGTACTCGAATATGGGAAGCAACGTACTCGAGTACGGGTTCATAGTATTCGAGTACAAGTTGCTAGTTCGTTTATTTTCTCACATTCACCACATAGCCTATCCATCATCACTATCCAATCAAGGTTGGTCTGATCTGAAAGGTAGACATTCAGAACCATGGTAAACCATCGAGATCAAGATTTGGAGTTTGACTTTCCATCTTACCATTTTAAAGGCAATAAACTTGTCCTTGACCACTGTGAACCTTTAGTTGAGTATATATCATCCTATACTCGAGTATGAGGAAAACTCACTCTGGTAAAAAGCATCAGTTTTCAAATACAAGAAAATATTACTTGAGTATTGGAAACCTATGCTCGAACCCCAAAACCCTTGACCGCAAACCGAAAAGCCAAACCCCTAAACCATAACGAATAGCAACTCAATGAATAGTAACTATAAACCATGATGAATAGTGGATAACATACTCGGGTACATAGCATCCCACGTTCAAATTCATTAAACTGTTAGTTGAGAGCTTGAATAACCTATATTCGAATACATGTCATCCTATACTCGAGTATCCAAATAGAGTTCTTTGCAATAGAATGCATGCGTGCATTCAAAAACATGGAGCCCTAGTTTGAACTTTGCCTATTATTAATCACGTATTTATGCCAGGAAGGTCACATAGGTTTTTTTTTATTAGTTTCATGCACTCGAATATGGGAAGCAACGTACTCGAGTACGGGTTCATAGTATTCGAGTACAAGTTGCTAGTTCGTTTATTTCTCACATTCACCACATAGCCTATCCATCATCACTATCCAATCAAGGTTGGTCTGATCTGAAACAGGTAGACATTCAGAACCATGGTAAACCATCGAGATCAAGATTTGGAGTTGACTTTCCATCTTACCATTTTAAAGGCAATAAACTTGTCCTTGACCACTGTGAACCTTTAGTTGAGTATATCATCCTATACTCGAGTATGAGGAAAACTCACTCTGGTAAAAAGCATCAGTTTTCAAATACAAGAAAATATTACTTGAGTATTGGAAACCTATGCTCGAACCCCAAAACCCTTGACCGCAAACCGAAAAGCCAAACCCCTAAACCATAACGAATAGCAACTCAATGAATAGTAACTATAAACCATGATGAATAGTGGATAACATACTCGGGTACATAGCATCCCACGTTCAAATTCATTAAACTGTTAGTTGAGAGCTTGAATAACCTATATTCGAATACATGTCATCCTATACTCGAGTATCCAAATAGAGTTCTTTGCAATAGAATGCATGCGTGCATTCAAAAACATGGAGCCCTAGTTTGAACTTTGCCTATTATTAATCACGTATTTATGCCAGGAAGGTCACATAGGTTTTTTTTTATTAGTTTCTTGTACTCGAATATGGGAAGCAACGTACTCGATACGGGTTCATAGTATTCGAGTACAAGTTGCTAGTTCGTTTATTTTCTCACATTCACCACATAGCCTATCCATCATCACTATCCAATCAAGGTTGGTCTAATCTGAAAGGTTAGACATTCAGAACCATGGTAAACCATCGAGATCAAGATTTGGAGTTTGACTTTCCATCTTACCATTTTAAAGGCAATAAACTTGTCCTTGACCACTGTGAACCTTTAGTTGAGTATATATCATCCTATACTCGAGTATGAGGAAAACTCACTCTGGTAAAAAGCATCAGTTTTCAAATACAAGAAAATATTACTTGAGTATTGGAAACCTATGCTCGAACCCCAAAACCCTTGACCGCAAACCGAAAAGCCAAACCCCTAAACCATAACGAATAGCAACTCAATGAATAGTAACTATAAACCATGATGAATAGTGGATAACATACTCGGGTACATAGCATCCCACGTTCAAATTCATTAAACTGTTAGTTGAGAGCTTGAATAACCTATATTCGAATACATGTCATCCTATACTCGAGTATCCAAATAGAGTTCTTTGCAATAGAATGCATGCGTGCATTCAAAAACATGGAGCCCTAGTTTGAACTTTGCCTATTATTAATCACGTATTTATGCCAGGAAGGTCACATAGGTTTTTTTTTATTAGTTTCACTCGAATATGGGAAGCAACGTACTCGAGTACGGGTTCATAGTATTCGAGTACAAGTTGCTAGTTCGTTTATTTTCTCACATTCACCACATAGCCTATCCATCATCACTATCCAATCAAGGTTGGTCTGATCTGAAAAGGTCAGACATTAGAACCATGGTAAACCATCGAGATCAAGATTTGGAGTTGACTTTCCATCTTACCATTTTAAAGGCAATAAACTTGTCCTTGACCACTGTGAACCTTTAGTTGAGTATATATCATCCTATACTCGAGTATGAGGAAAACTCACTCTGGTAAAAAGCATCAGTTTTCAAATACAAGAAAATATTACTTGAGTATTGGAAACCTATGCTCGAACCCCAAAACCCTTGACCGCAAACCAAAAAGCCAAACCCCTAAACCATAACGAATAGCAACTCAATGAATAGTAACTATAAACCATGATGAATAGTGGATAACATACTCGGGTACATAGCATCCCACGTTCAAATTCATTAAACTGTTAGTTGAGAGCTTGAATAACCTATATTCGAATACATGTCATCCTATACTCGAGTATCCAAATAGAGTTCTTTGCAATAGAATGCATGCGTGCATTCAAAAACATGGAGCCCTAGTTTGAACTTTGCCTATTATTAATCACGTATTTATGCCAGGAAGGTCACATAGGTTTTTTTTTATTAGTTTCTTGTACTCGAATATGGGAAGCAACGTACTCGAACGGGTTCATAGTATTCGAGTACAAGTTGCTAGTTCGTTTTTTTTCACATTCACCACATAGCCTATCCATCATCACTATCCAATCAAGGTTGGTCTGAAAAGGTTAAACATTAGAACCATGGTAAACCATCGAGATCAAGATTTGGAGTTTGACTTTCCATCTTACCATTTTAAAGGCAATAAACTTGTCCTTGACCACTGTGAACCTTTAGTTGAGTATATATCATCCTATACTCGAGTATGAGGAAAACTCACTCTGGTAAAAAGCATCAGTTTTCAAATACAAGAAAATATTACTTGAGTATTGGAAACCTATGCTCGAACCCCAAAACCCTTGACCGCAAACCGAAAAGCCAAACCCCTAAACCATAACGAATAGCAACTCAATGAATAGTAACTATAAACCATGATGAATAGTGGATAACATACTCGGGTACATAGCATCCCACGTTCAAATTCATTAAACTGTTAGTTGAGAGCTTGAATAACCTATATTCGAATACATGTCATCCTATACTCGAGTATCCAAATAGAGTTCTTTGCAATAGAATGCATGCGTGCATTCAAAAACATGGAGCCCTAGTTTGAACTTTGCCTATTATTAATCACGTATTTATGCCAGGAAGGTCACATAGGTTTTTTTTTATTAGTTTCTTGTACTCGAATATGGGAAGCAACGTACTCGAGTACGGGTTCATAGTATTCGAGTACAAGTTGCTAGTTCGTTTATTTCTCACATTCACCACATAGCCTATCCATCATCACTATCCAATCAAGGTTGGTCTAATCTGAAAGGTCAGACATTAGAACCATGGTAAACCATCGAGATCAAGATTTGGAGTTGACTTTCCATCTTACCATTTTAAAGGCAATAAACTTGTCCTTGACCACTGAACCTTTAGTTGAGTATATATCATCCTATACTCGAGTATGAGGAAAACTCACTCTAAAAAGCATCAGTTTTCAAATACAAGAAAATATTACTTGAGTATTGGAAACCTATGCTCGAACCCCAAAACCCTTGACCGCAAACCGAAAAGCCAAACCCCTAAACCATAACGAATAGCAACTCAATGAATAGTAACTATAAACCATGATGAATAGTGGATAACATACTCGGGTACATAGCATCCCACGTTCAAATTCATTAAACTGTTAGTTGAGAGCTTGAATAACCTATATTCGAATACATGTCATCCTATACTCGAGTATCCAAATAGAGTTCTTTGCAATAGAATGCATGCGTGCATTCAAAAACATGGAGCCCTAGTTTGAACTTTGCCTATTATTAATCACGTATTTATGCCAGGAAGGTCACATAGGTTTTTTTTTATTAGTTTCTTGTACTCGAATATGGGAAGCAACGTACTCGAAGTACGGGTTCATAGTATTCGAGTACAAGTTGCTAGTTCGTTTATTTTCTCACATTCACCACATAGCCTATCCATCATCACTATCCAATCAAGGTTGGTCTGGTCTGAAGGTAGACATTAGAACCATGGTAAACCATCGAGATCAAGATTTGGAGTTTGACTTTCCATCTTACCATTTTAAAGGCAATAAACTTGTCCTTGACCACTGTGAACCTTTAGTTGAGTATATATCATCCTATACTCGAGTATGAGGAAAACTCACTCTGGTAAAAAGCATCAGTTTTCAAATACAAGAAAATATTACTTGAGTATTGGAAACCTATGCTCGAACCCCAAAACCCTTGACCGCAAACCGAAAAGCCAAACCCCTAAACCATAACGAATAGCAACTCAATGAATAGTAACTATAAACCATGATGAATAGTGGATAACATACTCGGGTACATAGCATCCCACGTTCAAATTCATTAAACTGTTAGTTGAGAGCTTGAATAACCTATATTCGAATACATGTCATCCTATACTCGAGTATCCAAATAGAGTTCTTTGCAATAGAATGCATGCGTGCATTCAAAAACATGGAGCCCTAGTTTGAACTTTGCCTATTATTAATCACGTATTTATGCCAGGAAGGTCACATAGGTTTTTTTTTATTAGTTTCTTGTACTCGAATATGGGAAGCAACGTACTCGAGTACGGGTTCATAGTATTCGAGTACAAGTTGCTAGTTCGTTTATTTTCTCACATTCACCACATAGCCTATCCATCATCACTATCCAATCAAGGTTGGTCTAATCTGAAAGGTCAGACATTCAGAACCATGGTAAACCATCGAGATCAAGATTTGGAGTCTGACTTTCCATCTTACCATTTTAAAGGCAATAAACTTGTCCTTGACCACTGTGAACCTTTAGTTGAGTATATATCATCCTATACTCGAGTATGAGGAAAACTCACTCTGTAAAAAGCATCAGTTTTCAAATACAAGAAAATATTACTTGAGTATTGGAAACCTATGCTCGAACCCCAAAACCCTTGACCGCAAACCGAAAAGCCAAACCCCTAAACCATAACGAATAGCAACTCAATGAATAGTAACTATAAACCATGATGAATAGTGGATAACATACTCGGGTACATAGCATCCCACGTTCAAATTCATTAAACTGTTAGTTGAGAGCTTGAATAACCTATATTCGAATACATGTCATCCTATACTCGAGTATCCAAATAGAGTTCTTTGCAATAGAATGCATGCGTGCATTCAAAAACATGGAGCCCTAGTTTGAACTTTGCCTATTATTAATCACGTATTTATGCCAGGAAGGTCACATAGGTTTTTTTTTATTAGTTTCCTGTACTCGAATATGGGAAGCAACGTACTCGAGTACGGGTTCATAGTATTCGAGTACAAGTTGCTAGTTCGTTTTTTTCTCACATTCACCACATAGCCTATCCATCATCACTATCCAATCAAGGTTGGTCTAATCTAAACAGGTTAGACATTAGAACCATGGTAAACCATCGAGATCAAGATTTGAGTCTGACTTTCCATCTTACCATTTTAAAGGCAATAAACTTGTCCTTGACCACTGTGAACCTTTAGTTGAGTATATATCATCCTATACTCGAGTATGAGGAAAACTCACTCTGGTAAAAAGCATCAGTTTTCAAATACAAGAAAATATTACTTGAGTATTGGAAACCTATGCTCGAACCCCAAAACCCTTGACCGCAAACCGAAAAGCCAAACCCCTAAACCATAACGAATAGCAACTCAATGAATAGTAACTATAAACCATGATGAATAGTGGATAACATACTCGGGTACATAGCATCCCACGTTCAAATTCATTAACTGTTAGTTGAGAGCTTGAATAACCTATATTCGAATACATGTCATCCTATACTCGAGTATCCAAATAGAGTTCTTTGCAATAGAATGCATGCGTGCATTCAAAAACATGGAGCCCTAGTTTGAACTTTGCCTATTATTAATCACGTATTTATGCCAGGAAGGTCACATAGGTTTTTTTTTATTAGTTTCTTGTACTCGAATATGGGAAGCAACGTACTCGAGTACGGGTTCATAGTATTCGAGTACAAGTTGCTAGTTCGTTTATTTCTCACATTCACCACATAGCCTATCCATCATCACTATCCAATCAAGGTTGGTCTAATCTGAAGGTTAGACATTAGAACCATGGTAAACCATCGAGATCAAGATTTGGAGTTTGACTTTCCATCTTACCATTTTAAAGGCAATAAACTTGTCCTTGACCACTGTGAACCTTTAGTTGAGTATATATCATCCTATACTCGAGTATGAGGAAAACTCACTCTGGTAAAAAGCATCAGTTTTCAAATACAAGAAAATATTACTTGAGTATTGGAAACCTATGCTCGAACCCCAAAACCCTTGACCGCAGAAAAGCCAAACCCCTAAACCATAACGAATAGCAACTCAATGAATAGTAACTATAAACCATGATGAATAGTGGATAACATACTCGGGTACATAGCATCCCACGTTCAAATTCATTAAACCTGTAGTTGAGAGCTTGAATAACCTATATTCGAATACATGTCATCCTATACTCGAGTATCCAAATAGAGTTCTTTGCAATAGAATGCATGCGTGCATTCAAAAACATGGAGCCCTAGTTTGAACTTTGCCTATTATTAATCACGTATTTATGCCAGGAAGGTCACATAGGTTTTTTTTTATTAGTTTCTTGTACTCGAATATGGGAAGCAACGTACTCGAGTACGGGTTCATAGTATTCGAGTACAAGTTGCTAGTTCGTTTATTTTCTCACATTCACCACATAGCCTATCCATCATCACTATCCAATCAAGGTTGGTCTAATCTGAAGGTTAGACATTCAGAACCATGGTAAACCATCGAGATCAAGATTTGGAGTTTGACTTTCCATCTTACCATTTTAAAGGCAATAAACTTGTCCTTGACCACTGTGAACCTTTAGTTGAGTATATATCATCCTATACTCGAGTATGAGGAAAACTCACTGGTAAAAAGCATCAGTTTTCAAATACAAGAAAATATTACTTGAGTATTGGAAACCTATGCTCGAACCCCAAAACCCTTGACCGCGAAAAGCCAAACCCCTAAACCATAACGAATAGCAACTCAATGAATAGTAACTATAAACCATGATGAATAGTGGATAACATACTCGGGTACATAGCATCCCACGTTCAAATTCATTAAGTTAGTTGAGAGCTTGAATAACCTATATTCGAATACATGTCATCCTATACTCGAGTATCCAAATAGAGTTCTTTGCAATAGAATGCATGCGTGCATTCAAAAACATGGAGCCCTAGTTTGAACTTTGCCTATTATTAATCACGTATTTATGCCAGGAAGGTCACATAGGTTTTTTTTTATTAGTTTCTTGTACTCGAATATGGGAAGCAACGTACTCGAGTAAGGGTTCATAGTATTCGAGTACAAGTTGCTAGTTCGTTTATTTTCTCACATTCACCACATAGCCTATCCATCATCACTATCCAATCAAGGTTGGTCTATCTGAAAGGGTTAACATTCAGAACCATGGTAAACCATCGAGATCAAGATTTGGAGTTTGACTTTCCATCTTACCGTTTTAAAGGCAATAAACTTGTCCTTGACCACTGTGAACCTTTAGTTGAGTATATATCATCCTATACTCGAGTATGAGGAAAACTCACTTGGTAAAAAGCATCAGTTTTCAAATACAAGAAAATATTACTTGAGTATTGGAAACCTATGCTCAAACCCCAAAACCCTTGACCAACCGAAAAGCCAAACCCCTAAACCATAACGAATAGCAACTCAATGAATAGTAACTATAAACCATGATGAATAGTGGATAACATACTCGGGTACATAGCATCCCACGTTCAAATTCATTAAACTGTTAGTTGAGAGCTTGAATAACCTATATTCGAATACATGTCATCCTATACTCGAGTATCCAAATAGAGTTCTTTGCAATAGAATGCATGCGTGCATTCAAAAACATGGAGCCCTAGTTTGAACTTTGCCTATTATTAATCACGTATTTATGCCAGGAAGGTCACATAGGTTTTTTTTTATTAGTTTCTTGTACTCAATATGGGAAGCAACGTACTCGAGTACGGGTTCATAGTATTCGAGTACAAGTTGCTAGTTCGTTTTTTTCTCACATTCACCACATAGCCTATCCATCATCACTATCCAATCAAGGTTGGTCTGATCTGAAACAGGTCGACATTAGAACCATGGTAAACCATCGAGATCAAGATTTGGAGTCTGACTTTCCATCTTACCATTTTAAAGGCAATAAACTTGTCCTTGACCACTGTGAACCTTTAGTTGAGTATATATCATCCTATACTCGAGTATGAGGAAAACTCACTCTGGTAAAAAGCATCAGTTTTCAAATACAAGAAAATATTACTTGAGTATTGGAAACCTATGCTCGAACCCCAAAACCCTTGACCGCCGAAAAGCCAAACCCCTAAACCATAACGAATAGCAACTCAATGAATAGTAACTATAAACCATGATGAATAGTGGATAACATACTCGGGTACATAGCATCCCACGTTCAAATTCATTAAACTGTTAGTTGAGAGCTTGAATAACCTATATTCGAATACATGTCATCCTATACTCGAGTATCCAAATAGAGTTCTTTGCAATAGAATGCATGCGTGCATTCAAAAACATGGAGCCCTAGTTTGAACTTTGCCTATTATTAATCACGTATTTATGCCAGGAAGGTCACATAGGTTTTTTTTTATTAGTTTCTTGTACTCAAATATGGGAAGCAACGTACTAAGTACGGGTTCATAGTATTCGAGTACAAGTTGCTAGTTCGTTTTTTTCTCATTCACCACATAGCCTATCCATCATCACTATCCAATCAAGGTTGGTCTAATCTGAAAGGTCAGACATTCAGAACCATGGTAAACCATCGAGATCAAGATTTGGAGTCTGACTTTCCATCTTACCATTTTAAAGGCAATAAACTTGTCCTTGACCACTGTGAACCTTTAGTTGAGTATATATCATCCTATACTCGAGTATGAGGAAAACTCACTCTGGTAAAAAGCATCAGTTTTCAAATACAAGAAAATATTACTTGAGTATTGGAAACCTATGCTCGAACCCCAAAACCCTTGACCGCAAACCGAAAAGCCAAACCCCTAAACCATAACGAATAGCAACTCAATGAATAGTAACTATAAACCATGATGAATAGTGGATAACATACTCGGGTACATAGCATCCCACGTTCAAATTCATTAACTGTTAGTTGAGAGCTTGAATAACCTATATTCGAATACATGTCATCCTATACTCGAGTATCCAAATAGAGTTCTTTGCAATAGAATGCATGCGTGCATTCAAAAACATGGAGCCCTAGTTTGAACTTTGCCTATTATTAATCACGTATTTATGCCAGGAAGGTCACATAGGTTTTTTTTTATTAGTTTCTTGTACTCGAATATGGGAAGCAACGTACTCGAGTACGGGTTCATAGTATTCGAGTACAAGTTGCTAGTTCGTTTTTTTTCTCACATTCACCACATAGCCTATCCATCATCACTATCCAATCAAGGTTGGTCTAATCTGAAAGGTAACATTCAGAACCATGGTAAACCATCGAGATCAAGATTTGGAGTTGACTTTCCATCTTACCATTTTAAAGGCAATAAACTTGTCCTTGACCACTATGAACCTTTAGTTGAGTATATATCATCCTATACTCGAGTATGAGGAAAACTCACTCTGGTAAAAAGCATCAGTTTTCAAATACAAGAAAATATTACTTGAGTATTGGAAACCTATGCTCGAACCCCAAAACCCTTGACCGCAAACCGAAAAGCCAAACCCCTAAACCATAACGAATAGCAACTCAATGAATAGTAACTATAAACCATGATGAATAGTGGATAACATACTCGGGTACATAGCATCCCACGTTCAAATTCATTAAATGTTAGTTGAGAGCTTGAATAACCTATATTCGAATACATGTCATCCTATACTCGAGTATCCAAATAGAGTTCTTTGCAATAGAATGCATGCGTGCATTCAAAAACATGGAGCCCTAGTTTGAACTTTGCCTATTATTAATCACGTATTTATGCCAGGAAGGTCACATAGGTTTTTTTTTATTAGTTTCTTGTACTCAATATGGGAAGCAACGTACTCGAGTACGGGTTCATAGTATTCGAGTACAAGTTGCTAGTTCGTTTTTTTCTCACATTCACCACATAGCCTATCCATCATCACTATCCAATCAAGGTTGGTCTGATCTGAAGGTTAGACATTCAGAACCATGGTAAACCATCGAGATCAAGATTTGGAGTTGACTTTCCATCTTACCATTTTAAAGGCAATAAACTTGTCCTTGACCACTGTGAACCTTTAGTTGAGTATATATCATCCTATACTCGAGTATGAGGAAAACTCACTCTGGTAAAAAGCATCAGTTTTCAAATACAAGAAAATATTACTTGAGTATTGGAAACCTATGCTCGAACCCCAAAACCCTTGACCGCAACCGAAAAGCCAAACCCCTAAACCATAACGAATAGCAACTCAATGAATAGTAACTATAAACCATGATGAATAGTGGATAACATACTCGGGTACATAGCATCCCACGTTCAAATTCATTAACTTTTAGTTGAGAGCTTGAATAACCTATATTCGAATACATGTCATCCTATACTCGAGTATCCAAATAGAGTTCTTTGCAATAGAATGCATGCGTGCATTCAAAAACATGGAGCCCTAGTTTGAACTTTGCCTATTATTAATCACGTATTTATGCCAGGAAGGTCACATAGGTTTTTTTTTATTAGTTTCTTGTACTCGAATATGGGAAGCAACGTACTCGAGTACGGGTTCATAGTATTCGAGTACAAGTTGCTAGTTCGTTTATTTCTCACATTCACCACATAGCCTATCCATCATCACTATCCAATCAAGGTTGGTCTGGTCTGAAGGTCAGACATTAGAACCATGGTAAACCATCGAGATCAAGATTTGGAGTTTGACTTTCCATCTTACCATTTTAAAGGCAATAAACTTGTCCTTGACCACTGTGAACCTTTAGTTGAGTATATATCATCCTATACTCGAGTATGAGGAAAACTCACTCTGGTAAAAAGCATCAGTTTTCAAATACAAGAAAATATTACTTGAGTATTGGAAACCTATGCTCGAACCCAAAACCCTTGACCGCAAACCGAAAAGCCAAACCCCTAAACCATAACGAATAGCAACTCAATGAATAGTAACTATAAACCATGATGAATAGTGGATAACATACTCGGGTACATAGCATCCCACGTTCAAATTCATTAACTGTTAGTTGAGAGCTTGAATAACCTATATTCGAATACATGTCATCCTATACTCGAGTATCCAAATAGAGTTCTTTGCAATAGAATGCATGCGTGCATTCAAAAACATGGAGCCCTAGTTTGAACTTTGCCTATTATTAATCACGTATTTATGCCAGGAAGGTCACATAGGTTTTTTTTTATTAGTTTCATGTACTCAATATGGGAAGCAACGTACTCGAGTACGGGTTCATAGTATTCGAGTACAAGTTGCTAGTTCGTTTATTTTCTCACATTCACCACATAGCCTATCCATCATCACTATCCAATCAAGGTTGGTCTGATCTGAAAGGGTAACATTAGAACCATGGTAAACCATCGAGATCAAGATTTGGAGTTTGACTTTCCATCTTACCATTTTAAAGGCAATAAACTTGTCCTTGACCACTGAACCTTTAGTTGAGTATATATCATCCTATACTCGAGTATGAGGAAAACTCACTCTGGTAAAAAGCATCAGTTTTCAAATACAAGAAAATATTACTTGAGTATTGGAAACCTATGCTCGAACCCCAAAACCCTTGACCGCAAACCGAAAAGCCAAACCCCTAAACCATAACGAATAGCAACTCAATGAATAGTAACTATAAACCATGATGAATAGTGGATAACATACTCGGGTACATAGCATCCCACGTTCAAATTCATTAAACTTTAGTTGAGAGCTTGAATAACCTATATTCGAATACATGTCATCCTATACTCGAGTATCCAAATAGAGTTCTTTGCAATAGAATGCATGCGTGCATTCAAAAACATGGAGCCCTAGTTTGAACTTTGCCTATTATTAATCACGTATTTATGCCAGGAAGGTCACATAGGTTTTTTTTTATTAGTTTCATGTACTCAAATATGGGAAGCAACGTACTCGAGTACGGGTTCATAGTATTCGAGTACAAGTTGCTAGTTCGTTTTTTTCTCACATTCACCACATAGCCTATCCATCATCACTATCCAATCAAGGTTGGTCTAATAAAGGTAAACATTAGAACCATGGTAAACCATCGAGATCAAGATTTGGAGTTGACTTTCCATCTTACCATTTTAAAGGCAATAAACTTGTCCTTGACCACTGTGAACCTTTAGTTGAGTATATATCATCCTATACTCGAGTATGAGGAAAACTCACTTGGTAAAAAGCATCAGTTTTCAAATACAAGAAAATATTACTTGAGTATTGGAAACCTATGCTCGAACCCCAAAACCCTTGACCGCAAACCAAAAAGCCAAACCCCTAAACCATAACGAATAGCAACTCAATGAATAGTAACTATAAACCATGATGAATAGTGGATAACATACTCGGGTACATAGCATCCCACGTTCAAATTCATTAAACTTAGTTGAGAGCTTGAATAACCTATATTCGAATACATGTCATCCTATACTCGAGTATCCAAATAGAGTTCTTTGCAATAGAATGCATGCGTGCATTCAAAAACATGGAGCCCTAGTTTGAACTTTGCCTATTATTAATCACGTATTTATGCCAGGAAGGTCACATAGGTTTTTTTTATTAGTTTCATGTACTCGAATATGGGTTAATAGTATTGGTTCATAGTATTCAGTACAAGTTCGTTTATTTTCATTTCACCACATAGCCTATCCATCATCACTATCCAATCAAGGTTGGTCTAATCTGAAAAGGTTAGACATTAGAACCATGGTAAACCATCGAGATCAAGATTTGGAGTTGACTTTCCATCTTACCATTTTAAAGGCAATAAACTTGTCCTTGACCACTGTGAACCTTTAGTTGAGTATATATCATCCTATACTCGAGTATGAGGAAAACTCACTCTGTAAAAAGCATCAGTTTTCAAATACAAGAAAATATTACTTGAGTATTGGAAACCTATGCTGAACCCCAAAACCCTTGACCGCAAACCGAAAAGCCAAACCCCTAAACCATAACGAATAGCAACTCAATGAATAGTAACTATAAACCATGATGAATAGTGGATAACATACTCGGGTACATAGCATCCCACGTTCAAATTCATTAAACTGTTAGTTGAGAGCTTGAATAACCTATATTCGAATACATGTCATCCTATACTCGAGTATCCAAATAGAGTTCTTTGCAATAGAATGCATGCGTGCATTCAAAAACATGGAGCCCTAGTTTGAACTTTGCCTATTATTAATCACGTATTTATGCCAGGAAGGTCACATAGGTTTTTTTTTATTAGTTTCTCTCGAATATGGGAAGCAACGTACTCGAGTACGGGTTCATAGTATTCGAGTACAAGTTGCTAGTTCGTTTATTCTCACATTCACCACATAGCCTATCCATCATCACTATCCAATCAAGGTTGGTCTGATCTGAAACAGGGTAGACATTCAGAACCATGGTAAACCATCGAGATCAAGATTTGGAGTTTGACTTTCCATCTTACCGTTTTAAAGGCAATAAACTTGTCCTTGACCACTGTGAACCTTTAGTTGAGTATATATCATCCTATACTCGAGTATGAGGAAAACTCACTCTGGTAAAAAGCATCAGTTTTCAAATACAAGAAAATATTACTTGAGTATTGGAAACCTATGCTTGAACCCCAAAACCCTTGACCGCAACCGAAAAGCCAAACCCCTAAACCATAACGAATAGCAACTCAATGAATAGTAACTATAAACCATGATGAATAGTGGATAACATACTCGGGTACATAGCATCCCACGTTCAAATTCATTAAACTGTTAGTTGAGAGCTTGAATAACCTATATTCGAATACATGTCATCCTATACTCGAGTATCCAAATAGAGTTCTTTGCAATAGAATGCATGCGTGCATTCAAAAACATGGAGCCCTAGTTTGAACTTTGCCTATTATTAATCACGTATTTATGCCAGGAAGGTCACATAGGTTTTTTTTTATTAGTTTCTTGTACTCGAATATGGGAAGCAACGTACTCGAGTACGGGTTCATAGTATTCGAGTACAAGTTGCTAGTTCGTTTTTTTCTCACATTCACCACATAGCCTATCCATCATCACTATCCAATCAAGGTTGGTCTAATCTGAAAAGTTAGACATTCAGAACCATGGTAAACCATCGAGATCAAGATTTGGAGTCTGACTTTCCATCTTACCATTTTAAAGGCAATAAACTTGTCCTTGACCACTGTGAACCTTTAGTTGAGTATATATCATCCTATACTCGAGTATGAGGAAAACTCACTCTGGTAAAAAGCATCAGTTTTCAAATACAAGAAAATATTACTTGAGTATTGGAAACCTATGCTCGAACCCCAAAACCCTTGACCGCAAACCGAAAAGCCAAACCCCTAAACCATAACGAATAGCAACTCAATGAATAGTAACTATAAACCATGATGAATAGTGGATAACATACTCGGGTACATAGCATCCCACGTTCAAATTCATTAACTGTTAGTTGAGAGCTTGAATAACCTATATTCGAATACATGTCATCCTATACTCGAGTATCCAAATAGAGTTCTTTGCAATAGAATGCATGCGTGCATTCAAAAACATGGAGCCCTAGTTTGAACTTTGCCTATTATTAATCACGTATTTATGCCAGGAAGGTCACATAGGTTTTTTTTTATTAGTTTCTGTACTCGAATATGGGAAGCAACGTACTCGAGTACGGGTTCATAGTATTCGAGTACAAGTTGCTAGTTCGTTTATTTTCTCACATTCACCACATAGCCTATCCATCATCACTATCCAATCAAGGTTGGTCTAATCTGAAGGTTAGACATTCAAAACCATGGTAAACCATCGAGATCAAGATTTGGAGTTTGACTTTCCATCTTACCGTTTTAAAGGCAATAAACTTGTCCTTGACCACTGTGAACCTTTAGTTGAGTATATATCATCCTATACTCGAGTATGAGGAAAACTCACTGGTAAAAAGCATCAGTTTTCAAATACAAGAAAATATTACTTGAGTATTGGAAACCTATGCTCGAACCCCAAAACCCTTGACCGCAAACCGAAAAGCCAAACCCCTAAACCATAACGAATAGCAACTCAATGAATAGTAACTATAAACCATGATGAATAGTGGATAACATACTCGGGTACATAGCATCCCACGTTCAAATTCATTAAACTGTTAGTTGAGAGCTTGAATAACCTATATTCGAATACATGTCATCCTATACTCGAGTATCCAAATAGAGTTCTTTGCAATAGAATGCATGCGTGCATTCAAAAACATGGAGCCCTAGTTTGAACTTTGCCTATTATTAATCACGTATTTATGCCAGGAAGGTCACATAGGTTTTTTTTTATTAGTTTCTGTACTCGAATATGGGAAGCAACGTACTCGAGTACGGGTTCATAGTATTCGAGTACAAGTTGCTAGTTCGTTTTTTTCTCACATTCACCACATAGCCTATCCATCATCACTATCCAATCAAGGTTGGTCTGATCTGAAGGTCAGACATTAGAACCATGGTAAACCATCGAGATCAAGATTTGGAGTCTGACTTTCCATCTTACCATTTTAAAGGCAATAAACTTGTCCTTGACCACTGTGAACCTTTAGTTGAGTATATATCATCCTATACTCGAGTATGAGGAAAACTCACTCTTGGTAAAAAGCATCAGTTTCAAATACAAGAAAATATTACTTGAGTATTGGAAACCTATGCTCGAACCCCAAAACCCTTGACCGCAAACCGAAAAGCCAAACCCCTAAACCATAACGAATAGCAACTCAATGAATAGTAACTATAAACCATGATGAATAGTGGATAACATACTCGGGTACATAGCATCCCACGTTCAAATTCATTAAACTGTTAGTTGAGAGCTTGAATAACCTATATTCGAATACATGTCATCCTATACTCGAGTATCCAAATAGAGTTCTTTGCAATAGAATGCATGCGTGCATTCAAAAACATGGAGCCCTAGTTTGAACTTTGCCTATTATTAATCACGTATTTATGCCAGGAAGGTCACATAGGTTTTTTTTTATTAGTTTCTTGTACTCAAATATGGGAAGCAACGTACTCGAGTACGGGTTCATAGTATTCGAGTACAAGTTGCTAGTTCGTTTATTTTCTCACATTCACCACATAGCCTATCCATCATCACTATCCAATCAAGGTTGGTCTGATCTGAAAGGTCAGACATTAGAACCATGGTAAACCATCGAGATCAAGATTTGGAGTTTGACTTTCCATCTTACCGTTTTAAAGGCAATAAACTTGTCCTTGACCACTGTGAACCTTTAGTTGAGTATATATCATCCTATACTCGAGTATGAGGAAAACTCACTCTGGTAAAAAGCATCATTTTCAAATACAAGAAAATATTACTTGAGTATTGGAAACCTATGCTCGAACCCCAAAACCCTTGACCGCAAACCGAAAAGCCAAACCCCTAAACCATAACGAATAGCAACTCAATGAATAGTAACTATAAACCATGATGAATAGTGGATAACATACTCGGGTACATAGCATCCCACGTTCAAATTCATTAAACTGTTAGTTGAGAGCTTGAATAACCTATATTCGAATACATGTCATCCTATACTCGAGTATCCAAATAGAGTTCTTTGCAATAGAATGCATGCGTGCATTCAAAAACATGGAGCCCTAGTTTGAACTTTGCCTATTATTAATCACGTATTTATGCCAGGAAGGTCACATAGGTTTTTTTTTATTAGTTTCTTGTACTCGAATATGGGAAGCAACGTACTCGATACGGGTTCATAGTATTCGAGTACAAGTTGCTAGTTCATTTTTTTCTCACATTCACCACATAGCCTATCCATCATCACTATCCAATCAAGGTTGGTCTGATCTGAAAAGTTAAACATTAGAACCATGGTAAACCATCGAGATCAAGATTTGGAGTTTGACTTTCCATCTTACCATTTTAAAGGCAATAAACTTGTCCTTGACCACTGTGAACCTTTAGTTGAGTATATATCATCCTATACTCGAGTATGAGGAAAACTCACTCTGGTAAAAAGCATCAGTTTTCAAATACAAGAAAATATTACTTGAGTATTGGAAACCTATGCTCGAACCCCAAAACCCTTGACCGAAACCAAAAGCCAAACCCCTAAACCATAACGAATAGCAACTCAATGAATAGTAACTATAAACCATGATGAATAGTGGATAACATACTCGGGTACATAGCATCCCACGTTCAAATTCATTAAATGTTAGTTGAGAGCTTGAATAACCTATATTCGAATACATGTCATCCTATACTCGAGTATCCAAATAGAGTTCTTTGCAATAGAATGCATGCGTGCATTCAAAAACATGGAGCCCTAGTTTGAACTTTGCCTATTATTAATCACGTATTTATGCCAGGAAGGTCACATAGGTTTTTTTTTATTAGTTTCTTGTACTCGAATATGGGAAGCAACGTACTCGAGTACGGGTTCATAGTATTCGAGTACAAGTTGCTAGTTCGTTTATTTTCTCACATTCACCACATAGCCTATCCATCATCACTATCCAATCAAGGTTGGTCTATCTGAAGGTTAGACATTCAGAACCATGGTAAACCATCGAGATCAAGATTTGGAGTTTGACTTTCCATCTTACCATTTTAAAGGCAATAAACTTGTCCTTGACCACTGTGAACCTTTAGTTGAGTATATATCATCCTATACTCGAGTATGAGGAAAACTCACTCTGGTAAAAAGCATCAGTTTTCAAATACAAGAAAATATTACTTGAGTATTGGAAACCTATGCTCGAACCCCAAAACCCTTGACCGCAAACCGAAAAGCCAAACCCCTAAACCATAACGAATAGCAACTCAATGAATAGTAACTATAAACCATGATGAATAGTGGATAACATACTCGGGTACATAGCATCCCACGTTCAAATTCATTAACTGTTAGTTGAGAGCTTGAATAACCTATATTCGAATACATGTCATCCTATACTCGAGTATCCAAATAGAGTTCTTTGCAATAGAATGCATGCGTGCATTCAAAAACATGGAGCCCTAGTTTGAACTTTGCCTATTATTAATCACGTATTTATGCCAGGAAGGTCACATAGGTTTTTTTTTATTAGTTTCTGTACTCGAATATGGGAAGCAACGTACTAGTACGGGTTCATAGTATTCGAGTACAAGTTGCTAGTTCGTTTTTTTCACATTCACCACATAGCCTATCCATCATCACTATCCAATCAAGGTTGGTCTGATCTGAAAGGTTAGACATTCAGAACCATGGTAAACCATCGAGATCAAGATTTGGAGTCTGACTTTCCATCTTACCATTTTAAAGGCAATAAACTTGTCCTTGACCACTATGAACCTTTAGTTGAGTATATATCATCCTATACTCGAGTATGAGGAAAACTCACTCTGGTAAAAAGCATCAGTTTTCAAATACAAGAAAATATTACTTGAGTATTGGAAACCTATGCTGAACCCCAAAACCCTTGACCGCAAACCGAAAGCCAAACCCCTAAACCATAACGAATAGCAACTCAATGAATAGTAACTATAAACCATGATGAATAGTGGATAACATACTCGGGTACATAGCATCCCACGTTCAAATTCATTAAACTGTTAGTTGAGAGCTTGAATAACCTATATTCGAATACATGTCATCCTATACTCGAGTATCCAAATAGAGTTCTTTGCAATAGAATGCATGCGTGCATTCAAAAACATGGAGCCCTAGTTTGAACTTTGCCTATTATTAATCACGTATTTATGCCAGGAAGGTCACATAGGTTTTTTTTTATTAGTTTCTGTACTCGAATATGGGAAGCAACGTACTCGAGTACGGGTTCATAGTATTCGAGTACAAGTTGCTAGTTCATTTTTCTCACATTCACCACATAGCCTATCCATCATCACTATCCAATCAAGGTTGGTCTGATGAAAAGGGTTAGACATTTAGAACCATGGTAAACCATCGAGATCAAGATTTGGAGTCTGACTTTCCATCTTACCGTTTTAAAGGCAATAAACTTGTCCTTGACCACTGTGAACCTTTAGTTGAGTATATATCATCCTATACTCGAGTATGAGGAAAACTCACTCTAAAAAGCATCAGTTTTCAAATACAAGAAAATATTACTTGAGTATTGGAAACCTATGCTCGAACCCCAAAACCCTTGACCGAAACCGAAAAGCCAAACCCCTAAACCATAACGAATAGCAACTCAATGAATAGTAACTATAAACCATGATGAATAGTGGATAACATACTCGGGTACATAGCATCCCACGTTCAAATTCATTAAACTTAGTTGAGAGCTTGAATAACCTATATTCGAATACATGTCATCCTATACTCGAGTATCCAAATAGAGTTCTTTGCAATAGAATGCATGCGTGCATTCAAAACATGGAGCCCTAGTTTGAACTTTGCCTATTATTAATCACGTATTTATGCCAGGAAGGTCACATAGGTTTTTTTTTATTAGTTTCATGTACTCGAATATGGGAAGCAACGTACTTGAAGGGTTCATAGTATTCGAGTACAAGTTGCTAGTTCATTTATTTTCTCACATTCACCACATAGCCTATCCATCATCACTATCCAATCAAGGTTGGTCTGATTGAAACGGGTAGACATTAGAACCATGGTAAACCATCGAGATCAAGATTTGGAGTCTGACTTTCCATCTTACCGTTTTAAAGGCAATAAACTTGTCCTTGACCACTGTGAACCTTTAGTTGAGTATATATCATCCTATACTCGAGTATGAGGAAAACTCACTCTGGTAAAAAGCATCAGTTTTCAAATACAAGAAAATATTACTTGAGTATTGGAAACCTATGCTCGAACCCCAAAACCCTTGAGCAAACGAAAAGCCAAACCCCTAAACCATAACGAATAGCAACTCAATGAATAGTAACTATAAACCATGATGAATGTGGATAACATACTCACATAGTGTAACGCCCAATTTTCCTGTAATTTACTATCATTAGAATTACCGAATTACCGTAGGTAAATATTATATAAAATTTGAGACCAAACAATCCTTAATAAAGGAATATAACGTTAGAAGAGAAGTTAGGAGCAATTCGTGCAAGTATTGCAAACCCCAATTTTCTGTACGTGTAAAATGACCAAAATGCCCCTGAGGTTATTTAAAATGAGGATCGTGGGCCCCACCCATCCTCAAGGGGATGTTTTGATGTTAATAAGGGATTGTTTGTGTTATGTGTGTTAATAGAGGAGAAGAATCCTAATTTTGAGCTTCGACGCGAAATGACCAAAACGCCCTTACGGCGTTTTAACTCCAATTTGCGTGCCCTGAGCCCGAACCTCACTAAAATGTGTTAAAAGGTGTTTTTAAGCCATGATTAACCATTGGTTAAGCTCGGTGGTCTGGGCAATTTTTAAGTAAAATGACCGTTTTGCCCTCTCTTGTGAGTTTTACAAATTTTGAGATTTTTGATTTGTCTAACGAAACCTAAGCAATATTAGGCTCAAATTAAAGCTTATTAAATTCTAATTACTAATCTAGAGTCAAAATTATTTATTTAGATTGATTAGAACCTAAAATTGCTTAAAACACCCAAATTGCTTAGTAATTCACTTAAACCCTTAACCGTAAATTCTCTAAATTGCATGAATACCTTGCCTACACCTAAAAAATACATGGAACACACAAAATCCTCTTCCACAAGGCTGTAATGCACGAAATTATTGAGTAATAAGTCAGAAAATTATTACACAAAAATCCAAAGAATGAAAACAAAGAATCATGAAAACATGGAAACATGATTCCATGTTTTAAGCCACCAAACAAAATGATTTTTCTTCCTTATTTTTTTCTCTAATTTTTGGTCAGATTTCTTTCCTTCCTTTGTCCATTTATGAGCTGCAAAATCTCTATAAATAGGCATGCTTGAAGATAGTTTAGATGCTTAGTTCATAACTTACACAAATTCTAGTTTTAGGAGCACCAAAAGCTTTCTTTCCTCCTCCTCTTGGCTGAATTCTTTCTTCAAGTTTTCAAGAATATTTTCTTTCATTTCACTCAAGGAAACCAAGTTCTCTTCCTTTCCTTCAAATCAGATTAGGTAGGGAGTTGTTTTTAAGTTTATTTCTATGCTTTGCTAAGTGTTGTTCTTGGTTCAAAATGATGATTTCATGGATTTCTCTAGTTTTTCCATTTGGTTTTCTTCTTCCTTTTCTTTGAACAATTCAGCCATATGGCCTAGGTGGGACTAAGATGATGGCTTGATGATGAGGACCTTGAGGGTGGGTTGTGAATCCATCACAAGTTAGGCCTCTAAAGCTTGAAAGTTCCACTTGATGCAAAACTTTAAAGAATAATATTTTTATGATGTTTTTATGATCTTGAGTTTAGAACTTGAAAGATGTATTTTTCACTTTGTCTTGCTAAGATATATTGGGTTGAATTTATATTTCTCTAAAGTCTTGGAGGAGCTCTAGTAAAGAAATAAAATGAACTTGCATCCATGTTTAAGTTTATGCCTTGCATAACCATGTTTACTTTCTATGTCATCACTAAATTCTCAAGAATGAATAAATGAACTTGCATATTCATGTTTAAATTTCCAAGCTTGCATTTCATGTTTAAATTTCAAGTTGTCACTTAATCTCTAAAGATAATAAAGAAGTTGCATCTCATGTTTATTTTATGCTCTCACTTTATTTTATAATGGCTAAAAGAGTCAATGCATGACATGTTTATTTTATGTCATCACCTAAAAATCCTAGAGCTCAAAGACTTGCTTATGAATCATAAGCAAAGAAATGAGATAATTGGAGTTAAAGAATTTATTCTTTAAGAAGTCTTGAGAATTGGAGCTTAAAAAAAATGTAATTCTCATCTCCCTCACCGGTCCTGTGCGGACTACGCGCTCAGTTGCTTAAGATTCTCTTCTCCCTTCTCCTAGTTCCTATGCGGATTCCGCGCTCAGTTTCTTGCATCATGTTTATATTACAAGTTCTTGCATCATGTTTAATTTTCAAGTTATCACCTTAAATCTTAAAGATAAAGAAATGGAATTGCATATCATGTTTATAATTCCAAGCTATCACCTTATAAAGATAAGATTAAAATAAGGTTGCATAGCATGGTAATAATTCAAAGATGTCACCTAAATCTCTAAAGCTCAAGACTTGCTCCTTTTATCTTAAGTGAAATATTTAATTATGAACATTCTTTCAAGTTATAAATCGGTCCCATGGTTAAGTTAGGCCTAAAGTCCTATGACTTCTTTCAAGTTTAACAAAAAGAATTAGTTCTAAAAGAGTTTTAAAACTTTGTAAGAATTTTATGGGAAGCTAGTAATTTATGTGTACTTAAAATATGATTTGATGCTTATTAAGAATTTGGTGTCATTGATTGATTCCCTGGTTTATATGTTATAGTTGTTGTTGCAAACAATGAAAACTTATGCATGAAATAAAGACATATTCTATTCCTGGAAGAAAGTGTATTCCTGTAAGAGTGCAATTTGGAAAGATTCTGGCTAAGGAAAGATTTGGTATTTAGCGTGTCCATTGTGACCCACCTCTTTTTCCTGGGAATCTCCTAGATGCATGATTAGGTTGGTATATATATTTCGGCATAAGACTATAAATGAGAAAATGTTATGATGATTATGAATGAAGAATTGTATTATGATATAACATGCAAAGACTTAAAGGTGACTCAAAATATATGAGAAAATGATCCTTTGGAACAATCAAACTATAGGCGGTGAAAAGGTGATTCTTGCCATAGTTCTGTTCTCTCAAAAGGGTAGAGACGGAATTTTTACTTATCAAAAGGGATAAGTATGTGCTGGTGACGACTAGCAAGGTATGAGCTCATAACCTAGATTACTCCAAAAGGGTGGAGTATAGGTGGCCCAGGAAAATGATGATGAAAGTAACTTTAAGTCACCTAAGAAACTAAGTAAATGCATTATGTGAATATGATGTTCTTGCTATGCATAGTATTTATGAGATGATGATGAGAAATATGATATTCTGCTATGCATAGTATTATGAAATGATGATGAGGAATATGATGTGATTTTATGCATAACTATGTTATTATATATGAAAGGAAAAGTTCATTATAAACATGACATGCTAAGTTTATGATGCATTATAAGACGCATGATTAAAGGGACGACCTCGTAAAGTATATTTTAAACTTAATAAATCAATCTTAGCATGCTCACTATTTCATAATAACCCGAGGTTCCTGGGGACGATGATGATGACACAATGCATCATGAGGTGAGTACCTACTGAGATTCTTTTTATAAGTTTCTCATCCCTCTATTTTTCTTTCCATCTCGTCTTCTAGAAATAAGGAAGGAAGCGTTCGTGAATCACATTGAGGTTGTAAGGGTAGTGAACTTAAAATCCTGCTAGTTCACTCGTATATTTAGATATCTATCCCTATCCCTGAAGTGTTATTACTAGGTGCCATTAATGGATGTCCTTCATCCATATATTATTTATGTTTTATTAGATTGCCTACACTTAGTCTTATTCTATTGGTAGGCAAAATATCTATATGATATGTAATTATGGATGCTGTATGATGGAGCCAATATATTATGATGTGATGTTTGTAAATTCCTATGTGTCTTTTAAATTTTGCTAAATCATTCACGTTAAGCGCGGCTAACGTTTTCAATTATGTTTAAAAAAAATGGCTCGTAATTTCACTAAGTATTTTCAAAGCATGATTAAGGAACTGAAGCAAAGAGTAAAGTCTAGTAATTAATCAAAACCTGCCTAGGTGTATTGGGTTAATTATTAGGGTGTTACACATAGCAT